>JAQFXU010000117.1:0-89267 GCA_034693705.1 Spatulosminthurus flaviceps | reverse complement strand
AGCCCGCGTTGAGTGTGATTTAGCCAATCAGGAGGCAGACCGCGAAGTATGAAGGGGGTCGGTCGGTCGCTCGTATATAATAAAGATTCATTTACATATATGACTTAACTATTTATTATTGTTTGGGTCTAGACTTTTGAAGAAACGAGAGGAAAATAAAACGCAATTATTTGTATTAAAATATTTCCGGCGTTAACTATCTGCCGTGAGTATTGCGTGGCTGGTGGCAAGTTAAATCCCTTAAAAAGTATTAATGTGAATGAAAGAGCCCCTGTCCAACAAGGTAATGATTAATTAGTACTTATTATTTGTGTTAATGACAATACATATTATAAAAACGTTGTTTAGAAAATTATTTATTTTTATATTAGTTACGGGTACAATTTATGAGCAGTCGAAATATGGGTACGAAGATTTTTAGGGACATTTATGTATACAGTATGGTGGATTATAATTCTTCAGAAAATAGTAATATTATTATTACGTGAGTACTAATGAATAGATAATTTGCATTATTTTACTTTAAACAATTTATAGCTTTGTGTGTTACTGGGGGAAGAACAATCAGTTTTTTTAACTGACTCATGAATAACACGTTAATAAAGTCATAGATTATAGATTGAATTACTAAATTGATTATATATTGCAATTGATAATTCTTCAGAGTTAAAATGCCGCGAGGACGGGCTGCTCCTGTGGATCATGACAATGAATCGGGGGTAGAAGATCAGGTCACGGAAGCTATCCTGTTTGGGCGGGAGGCCATCAAGCAGCTGGGCAAAGACCTTTTACCCCATTGTGATGAGAGTAAGTGGCAATTAGTTATTTGTTGTCATCGTTGCTTCTTTTAAAGAATAATTTAATGTGCTAATGTAGGAGATAAATTTTTTATGGTGAAGTAAACATTAAATGGTATGTGCATTGAATAAATTTGCTTGTATTAATAATTAAGTGGGTTTCGTGATTTGATTAAGCGACTTAGGTGGGAAGGAGCTAGATTGTAGTTGATTGATAATGAATCATTGGTGTGCTAATCTATAAAAAACCTTAATAATAAATTTTGATTTTCACATTTTGATAGAATCAAATGATACTTGTGGTTTTTTGGTAGAGATGAATTCATTCGCTACATATATATTTTGATGTTCCTGGAGTAGCATTTGTAGGCATACGATCTTAATGGCATGTATCGTATTTTATGGGTTATTGTCGCCGCAGTGTCCATTTTTGTTCAATTAACTAATGAATTTGTTTTGTTTTATTTTTAGGCACTCAGCTAGGAGTAACAAACCGGCTAACCGAGACTTACAAGAAGCTTATTCGCGCTGGAATAATTTACAACAAATGCAATGCGATTGTTAAAGAAGTAGCTCAAGGGATTGAAGTTGATAATGATGCGAATCAAGCAGCTATTTTGCAGGCTTGCGAAAATATTGAAACGGTAATAATTGTCGTGAGATCTTGTATTAAAAAAATATGATGTTTGATGTGTTGATAATAATAATTGATTGTTTCTTGTTTTATTGTCAGCTTTCAAGAAATCGTGTAACTGCTTTTAGCAATGAAATTACTGACGCACAAATATACAAGGACAAAACGTATGGTGAACTACAGGAAACTTTAAAAGAAGCGTTGGAGGGTATGTAATTCGAATTCGATGTATTTTAACTTGATTATACATGTATTTTCCAAATGCAAAAGTTTATCAACAATAAAATTATTTTTTGACGTCTTATTGTTAGATAATCCAAGTTCATTCGATCCTCAGCCTGATGAAATGGAGACAGATGAAGATGGAACTGGAGAAGAAAGTGAAGTAGATGTTGATGATGAAGCGACTTTAGCAATTCCAACAAAAGATCCATTGACCAAAAAAGATATAAAGAATCCTGTGAAAAATAACATATGCAATCACATATATGACGAAAAGACCATTTACAATTTTATCAAACAGCAACCGAGTAAAGCCAGGCAAGTTTACTGATATTTTTGCAACTTTCAGCTAATAACATAGTTTGCTACGTTTGTGGTGATCTTGATTTTTATATCGCATGGTTTTGAATAGATGTCCGTATGCTGGATGCACAAACAATGCCGTGCTGCGCAAAGAGCATCTTGTGTCCGATGAACAAATAGTGAAAAAGGTTTCAAAGAAGCAAAAAGGACAGCGAAGAGGGCGACGCCGTTAAAATGTCAAGCTCTAGTTCCGAAGAGCTATATCGGGGTTTTAAAGTTCACACTTTCATTGATTAAGTTCGTAAAAATGTTTTCGTAAACTTAAAAATTGAAGTTTGCTAAGAATGACTTTTATACTTCATTTTAAATCTGCTGATTGCCGGCGGTTTGCGAAAAACGTAGAACATCTGTTCAACTCAAATGAATGATTGAATTGACCAAGGTCTTGCGTCAGGATAGATCGTATGGAGTAGATCATTTCGTTGTACGATAGGGTGACCCAATTGAGAATAGTTTTGGTATCCTAATTTGGGATTAATTTGGGCCAACAAAAGTCCGTAATAAATTTTAAGGTTTTTATTTCTTAATATTTATTGAAATTACAAACTGGTTTGTCAAAAATGTCAAAATGACCTTAAATATTATTAGTGGTGCACCGAGTTTAGGGAACCTAGTTGATTGTGAGTTTACTAGTGCTGAAAATTAATGCGGAAACGTTTGTGCTATTCTCGGATACAAATACAAGAGCTAGTCTTTTGTCTTGAAGGTATGAGAATGGAAGGTGCTTGAGGAAACGCTATGGATTTTGTTCTGGAGTATCCAGCTCGTGTTAATGATGTGATAGCTGTTTCATGTTAACATTAAGTAATACATGTAGAGTATGTATTCAATAAAAATTCCAGTTAAAACCGTATTCCCAATTGGCAATTTTTGTACTGAGCAGATACACGGATTCAAAGTTTCAAATTCTGAAGAATTTTTCGAGTTGTAATTTCATTGAGTTTTGTCAATAAATTAATCTGTTAACAATAAAATGGTATGAGAGGAGATACATATAACTCATTACGTCAACGTCTAGTTTGTGTTTTGTAGTATCAATAATTAACCTCAGAATAACAATATAGTATAAGAGCAGAAAAAACGCATTGCAACATTTTCCAGATTGTAATTTGTAATTGAACTGGACCAAGTTAAACAGTAAGCGTTCTGACGGAAGAAGCAGAGATACCAAAGATCCGTGAAATTTTCTGGGCCAGTGAACCTAAAGCCTAACTCTAGCATATGGTTTTAAACTTCTTCACGTATTTTAAGAACCTAAGGTTCTGATAAAAAGGCAAAGAATCTGATTAATCATGCGATAAGGTCCACGCCTAAGTGTGTTTATTACACATAAATAATTTAAAAGCCGGAAGAAATTACCTATCCTTGGCAAAAACCGTAATGAACTCTCATCGCTCACCCTATACCGACCCATCAGAACAAGCTCTTACGGAAGCTTCTTTTCCTGAAAAATTCTGGAGGCATAGCCCTTAAAATGGTTTCTCAACTTCGTCCCTAAATTTAAAAAGTACTCCTGGAAACCAGACCTCTTCAATCAGGAGTGTTCTGTAGTGTGCATTTTAGGAGCGTCTAGTTTGTGTTTTGTAGTATCAATAATTAACCTCAGAATACCAACATAGTATAAGAGCAGAAAAAACGCCAAAGATGTCCTTCTGTTACAGGGCTATGAACACCAGTCTTTCTCTTACGTTGCTACCATAATGAGCTCAACTACTCAAGTAGCAATAAAAAGTTAAATAACAATTTAATAAACTCAACACAAGGACGGAAGGGGCAAAGGTGTTTTAAAATCTGATTTAAAAAAGATAGATTGTATATAGGATGTTACATGTTATTTGCATAAGAGAGATTACCTCCGGTAGCCGTAGCCCATGAAAGTAGCGTAATAAAATTATATTCACGTAGATACCTGCAAGCTTTTCCAATAAGATATTGTGGTAATGTTGGTGCTCGTAATAAATTGTTGTTCTACAGGATGTGAGGATTGAAATATACATATACGTAGCAGACCGATACACAAAGACTTGGTTGAATCTGTTTTCGCACTCATTAAAGCACTAGACCACAATATCTACTTAGTGGTCTCTCCATACATAATAGTTAATAAGACATTATACAAGATGAATCTCCAGCGCTTCCGTTTATCAAATATTAAGAGGAAATTATTACAATCAGAGGCTCATAGCATGGCTTTAGACAATCAAATAATACCTTAGTAGAAGTAACCTTGGCCATGACCAGACTTGGCTGTCTTGTACAAGTCAAGTTTCAACTACAATTTTTCGACAAGATAAGGATTGATACGATGATTAGCATGGACTGGGTAGAGCAGGAATCACGGACCATGATTCTCTCGCTCTCTCCCTTATAAAACGCTATACCATCAAATGATTCACTTTGATTGCTCTCTTAATGAATGCTATACTCTAATTTTGCCCGTTCATTCACTCACCCACAGTCGGCTTGATTTTTCGGTGAAAACATTTCTCTTACTCGGCACCACCACCTGAACCTATAGCTATAGCTGCTTCCAAGGAATAGTACATACATCCATGTAAATACACCTGCAATAGTTGATATTTACAAAACATTAACATCCCAGTTATCTGTCTCAAATCTCGACTGGCACACTTGGTTGAATTTTTCTTACCTTTTTTTCTACAAGCTTACGTCAATATTTAGCTTGGAATTTCAGTACTCACTTTTTTTTCTATTTAAAAAATAATCTTTCCATCAACTTCAAGTTGTAAGGGGTTATATAATTTATGTATGGCTCGTGTGCTCATTGAGAAATCAAGTTTTCCCAATGCACATCACACCTGCTCCCTGTCCTTTTCTATTATTGCACCAAGTTAAATGTAGACTCAAGCGTGTAGATATAGCCCGTATGATTTTTTAACAGCCCTTTAATTATTTTAGTTATTAATGTTTTTTCTTCCAAGTCCTTTTACTTCCCTAAAATTTTATTTTTATGAACATCATTATATTTTTACGCTAACTCATTACATTATTATAGTAGCGTGCGTAAGATTTTTTGCTCATACACATTATTTTCAGCCTCCATTTATATTGCCATACAGTAAAAGTGCATATTTCACCTATTTGCTATCCTTATACATTCATACATGCATCACAAAAGCACCATTGTTTTTTCTTTTTTATGTTGAGGAGGCCTATAGATGCCATGAATTTAATAAGTCTATCTACTCCAATATGCACCCTTGGGTCTCAAGGGGATTTTAACCATTTGAGCCCTTATTACATATTGCTGTCACAGGAAGGGTGATTATTGAACCTATCTATTACTCATGACCACGGCTGCCCAACCATATTTATATACTCAATCAAGTTTTTAGAAGAGCTTCTCATATGCAAAGAGTATATATGGGCAAGGAGTATGGGCACCCTTGGAAATACAATAGTTTCCAAGGAATTAGACGACATGCCATAATCCTATTCTACAATTTAATTCCTCACAATATGACGTGTATGATAAATTCTCTCATTCCCTCTGCAAGAAAAAAAGGGTTGTGCTTGTTCTTTCCTCCAAATGAAAACATTGAGGTTAATAATATTAATTTAGTACGATGCAAATAATTTACTTAAATGAGACGACAGCTCTCGTCTTTATGAGCTGAACAGGAATGCCTCCGAACGCATCCTATCTACATTCATTGCAAAGGGAAGAAGTAAGAAAATAGCTGGGGGTCCAAGAGATAGAACTCATTCGTGAATTCACCATTGTGGATAATCTTGCCACATTTTCCCATTAAGTGACTCAGATATGACATTATTCACCCGTAAAGGAGAGAAGCATGGAAAATGGTAAAGTCAATTGTAAAATGTTTTAAATGTAATAGCAGCATGGTTGTCATTAGGGGAAGGGACATTTGTGCAAATTGTATACACACACACACACAAACAAGCACGCATCCAAGATATGGAAGCTCTTAAGGTTTCTTGCTCTTGTGTGAATGCTCTGATCCACGGAAATGCCTCAAGGAGGAACAAGCAAGCAGAAAATAATAGTAGGGATGCTACGTGCATCTACTCACCATCGTGGTTAGGACGATCATCATCACACCATTGAGAACCTATGCAGTCCTTCATTCTGCTCTTTTTTGGCTTGCTACTTAATGCCATAAGAGTTTATTTGCGGTAAGTCACATTCATCTCTCCTCTCCTCTTATCCTTCCTATACTATACTATGAGGACTTCAAATCCAGTAGAGATGAGAAAAGTCCAACACTTGAATTATGTGTATATGTGGAAGAGTTACGGCTGTTACGAGAAAGACTTGAGAGGTGGTGTCAAGTATTTGGAATTTTGCGGTTGAGTCTCCTTTGTTTTCAGATGTTCTTTCTGTCCCATCCTGGTGATTTGAGTCACAGGAAACGGCTTCCCTATCTTTTTAAAGTGATGAAATTTCATTTCCCATGATTGTTGGGCGTTTCATCTTCATGAAGAGGATGTTGTGAGGCCTTATGCTTGGAACCAATGTCTTTCGCTATGGCCTTTTTATCTTCATTCCAAACTTACCTGAGCTTGTCTCTGCATCCAAACTATTTATGCAACCAACTTACATCAAACTTTATCAGCTCCCTTGTATCACCTATCTATACATGTATCTTGTGCATACATAACGTCATAGCTAAAGCTATTTTTCCATACAAACCAACCATAACATTATACATATTCAATTGCCTCCTACAGACCACTTGGAGTTTCTATATATACCTATTTCTACATATTATGTATACGAAGCAAAAGACCTCCATGCAATTCTTGTAAACTCTCTATGAAATTCACTTTGAACGCATTTGATTTCCTTCACTTAAGAAACATACTATTTTCGCTCCATGAAAAAAATACATACTATTTTAAGTATCTGCTACCAATATACTTTATACATATATCTAAATATATACATGTAGTACTAATATATTATGTAACCGTGCAATATTTCTCAACTAATTACATACATATACATTTCACACCTAGGAAAAAGTATTTAATGTTACATTTTACAGCCAGCTTGTACAATGCTTTTAGTATAAGGATCCTTTATACATTATAATTCACCATAACGGAATCAACTTTTAATGTTATATAAGAATTTGGATACACCATTTTAGAAAACTTTGAATTGTCATTCAGTCCTTTCCCCATTCACTTTTTCATTAATGTCATTTCAAATCAAATGGCATAAGATTCTATGAGGTTCTATGAGCAAAAACATTAGCGGTAATAATTTTACCTGCCACTGCACTCTTGTTTTCTTTTATAATTATTATATACGTTGGCTGAAAAGAGTTACGTCCATCCATCATTGTTCTATATTGAATAAATCTCTTGTGAAATTAATTAACCGGAACTGCAAAATAATTAGGAAGCACCTCATGTCAGGAGTAAAACTTTTAATTTGATTAATCCAGGCATAATTAAAGCTCTACCTTACTGTAGGACTCAATCCAATGGAAGATATACTATAGGCTTATAAATAGGCATGTAGAAACCTATATAGTGTACTTGCAACATGACCAAAAAAATATGCATGGGAATGTATAAAAATATGTATAGCTACCATGATAAAATTCTGTTCTACTTGAAAGTTAAATACATTCTGACGAAATATATCCTCCTTACAAAAATATACCATAGAATCAAATTATTTGGAAAAATTTCTATTAGAATTTCCAAGAAAAAAGAAGTTATTTAAAATACTCTTTAGTACTGTGTTGGAAAACCCTATGGGATGAGAAAATCTTATGGTACACTTGTGTAATTTTTAATGATTGGATAAAGCTGTGCTAAAATGAGTCATGTGAAGATATACCGGTGCCTACATAAGTTTCAAGTTGAGATCATGATGGGATAAAGAAAAAGAACGGAGGATCGAAGGGAACTCACGATCAGTTTTAATGTAGTACACGTGTTAATACCTAGAGAGTTTATAGGCACTTGCTACTTGAAGTTTTTTCCGTTTTCTTAAACGTTTTTCCTTCCATTATTATATCATTCGTTGCACACTATACTCGCAGGAGAGGATCCCGACCGAGGAACTTACTTCATCCTCTTGAAAAAATAATATTACTAAAGTGAAATTGCATATTACTATACTCTAGAACAGTAAGAAGACAATATAACTTTGTGATGAAGAGACTCCATCGAAATGAGAGAACTCCTCTTGAAAGGTGCTCCTTTTAATTTAATGTTTGACAAGATTTTTCCAAATTACACACACATCCATACTTTTCTGCTCTGCTACTTCTCCTTTTTCTTATCTTCTTAAATACAACTTGCTTGGATAATCTGGGATACTTTTCCTATATATCGTCGGGTAAAGTCCAAGAGGAGCTATATGCAGAAATCGCTTAAGCATGGTAGTACATGTTAAATCCCGTATAAGCGATTTTTGCATATAGCGCCTTTTGGACTTTACCCGACCATATATTCTTCTATAGAATCATTCCATTGACTATAGAGTGGCCTTTTAATAGGATTTTGCAGGATTTCTTCCCTCCTTTTATAACACTATAGTTCTATTTTTTTTTAGTATTTCCAAGCTTTTCGCAGTATTGCACGATGTAAATTATACTGGAAATGGAGCTACTTCGTCGCTGCTTTTGTCCTACTTCAAAGGCTCCTGGAAGTAAAGTTAAAAGGGAGGCGGTGGTAAACAAGGCTTCTTCTGTAAAGGAAATTTTAGCGTCCCATCGGCGTCCTCGGTATTCTTCTGCTTTTACTTAGTTAGTACACACTTATATCTATAAATTTTCTGTATCTATGAAATGAGTCAAGTGCTCTGAAGCCGGCAGTTATGTATAGATAGATGGAAAGATTAGCTTGAATATACATGAAGCTACAAAGCTATAGACCGTAAGGTGGTCTTCTCTCTTCCTACTAATATTTATTACTTTGAAGAGGAATTGACAACAAAATATTGGAGAGAATTTAGTGAAGCACTTGTGTAACCATAAGAATTATCCATTAAATTGTCAAAAGGACGGAGACCTCATTCAAGTTCTTTTTCTTGTAACCACCCAGTATTGTACAGTGTATTACTTGCAATATGTTTTCCCGCTATGAAATGATTAATAAATAATTTCACATCATGTCTATGGTAAACGCTTCCTTTCCCTAAACAGCGAAACATACACACACACAAACATCCGACAGAAATGCCACTACTACGTGATAATAGGAAATTTGCCCATTATTAGAGGATACCTTATTGTACTCACACTTGGTGTACCTCATTCATTGGAGACTCAAGCAGAGACTTTATTTTATTCATAAATTCTCGGTCTTTTGTCATCCTCCCTATACATAGTAGAGTATATACTACTCAATAACATATGCGTCTTAGAATTATTAGTGGTATAGATCTTTGGTGCAATATGTTTTCGTTTTTATATAAAACCTTGGTACTTCATCTCACGGCAAATTTTTCCAGTCTTGTCGAAAAAACCTCCTTTGATGTTACACTGATGGTAGCCAAATTCCCTTGTTTATATATGGAGTTTCTATCTGTATACTTATGCCTATATGTACATAATATATTATGTTCCTTTCCTATATATTGGATTTCTTCTTGACGGGAGAAATATGCTTTAAAGCATGAATTTGACTTGCTAAAAAGTGTCAGTTAATTTTTCAACGTTTCGTGGGAAGCGTTTCAGGAATATCCTCTATTCTTTTTCTCTACAAAGTTCGTGTAGATAGTTCCATTTTACCATAGCATAGCATTGAGGCGTAAAAGTATGAATCATCAAGTCTTGCAGAATCGTTTAGGAAGAGAAGCTGGGAGAATTTGAGTGTGGATAGAAAATTTGCAACTTTTAACTTCTTAATCAAGTGTATAGCATGGCAGGGAGATTGTTCATCATGTATGTGAAGTCTAGGAATTTCTTCCCATTCCCTGTAGAAGATAGCATTATAGAAAATTCTCACATGTAAACGTGCATATTACACAGCCTGGCTGGAATGCTCTACATGACCTTTGACATATAAAAGAGTTGGAGGGTTGTTTCGGAACTTAATGGCATTTTAGCTGACATTTAGCTTCTCTTTACAAGGGAAACACAAAGGAAAGTACAAAACACTTTTTTACACTAAACATACATGAATGTACATACTAGTCTATAGAGATACGTATAAGCATAGCTAACATTGAATTCCCTGGTAATTTCATAGCTGCACCTACATAGTACAATATAAAATAAGGAACGAAACGGGAGAGACAGGGAGAGATGGAAGACATTGGTAATAGAGTGGAACTTTCTGCTGTGTATTATAACCCACACATATATACACGTCCTTTATTGATGAGTGAAAGCAAGAAAAGTTGCACAGCCCTCATTTTGTTTGACAGGTTTCGCTCCCCTTCTCCGAAAAGTCAGAGAAAAAAATGATTCTCAGACAGAAATTATGATATTGTGAATTGCGCTGGGGTGAAGCAAATAAGCTAATTGAACCGTCCTTCCTCATGGTATGCATCGTTGGATAAGCATACAAATGCTTCATAATTTTAACTCCTTCACGTTATGCCAGCTAAACTCACGCACATATAAGGATGATAATATTTCTAATTGTAAGTAGTGAGAGAGAGAGAGAGAGAGTCTCTTCTTTCTTTTATTCACTTTATATTCCTTTAATATACATGAGAAAGAATAAATTAGATCCAAGTCTGAGTCCTTGAAGATTCCCTAAATAAGAATTTTATTATAGTATGTACATTAATGTATAAATATAGTATATATATATAATATATATATATAGAGTAAAATATGTAAAGTTTCAAGGGAGGATGAAGAAAAAATTAAAAAATTTGAATCCATGTTAATTAATTTGGTAACCTTTTCCTTGCCCAAATGAAATCATTAGTTGCAGTCATTTCGCTTCAAGTGTATACGTTAAATGTTAAGATGGTACGGAAGATGATTATTTTATCGTGGAGTTACTCATGCTAAACTTTTCACAGAAGTTATGGTATTAAAGCTACTTTTGGCAGTGTTTCCTCTCATTCTCACTGTATTATCATATATGAGTAGATAGTAAGAGCAGGAGTTTGAAATGAAAAAAAAACAAGGGTTGAACTCCGTGTCAGTACCCCTTCGGTGAAGTATAGCGTAGTGTAGATATTTGTTTTGAAGGGAAGAGAGTTTCAGAGTAGTGGGAAATGACAAGGGAAATATCCATTATCATCCCATGGGTTTAATTTCACGATCTAGTCAGATAGTTTTGGCTAGTTATATTCAGACAAGACTTATACTCTGTATATGATGCTCCTCATGATGAGAGAGAGAGAGAGAGAATCTCATCTCTCTTCTTTTAGACTTCAAAGTGGACTTTGACCCTTAGAAGACGCCACCGGAGCATGTAGAAAGAATCTACTGAGGGTGAACTCTCTCTCTGTCTCTCTCTCTCGCTCATACACCTAAATACATGGAAATCATTCTCTTTTTCTCTCGTCCTCCACGCAATTATGCACGGTTCACGACTTGAACACCAGCATTAACCATTGCTAACTCGTAATTTTTGTCATCCTAGCATCACGTAATGACGACGGACTGGTCGGATAACGAGAATGTATTAAGAAGCAACTATAGCAGCAGTCAGGTGTAGTAAAAAGGGAACTCTCGTCGCCATTTTCATGCTTTCTGATCCCAGCAGCATCAAGGGGATGGTTATCGGACATTGCCGAGTCAAACATCCGTAGCACAGAAGCAAAATAGTTGTAAATTTCTGCCCTGCCATCTCACCTTCACTCCACCAATATTCCATTGTTTTCTAGTAAGTGTGAACCCTCATGATTAATAGCTAATGACTCTCACAGACTTTTATCCGATTTCAACAACCCATCCACATTTTCAAATGATCATTTGTTTACCAAGGAAATTCTATAGTATGCATGTATGAACCCATACTTAAATTACCTTGTATTTTCCTATACATACCACATACACTAAAAACACCCCATCGATTCTTCTTCGTCAAACTTACTCCTGCGAGACTGTGTATGTGTGTGTGTGTGAAGTGAGGAAAAAGTGACTTTTTTCCTTTACCTCCATTAGAGAGGCCCATCATCATATTACATATATGTGTAGCATGATTTGTTCTTATTTTTACCTAAACACGTGAATGGAAGTACAACTTGCACAAGCACTCCTGTTCAATGCATTAGCTAATAATTTACACTGATTCTGACGCCATTCTTTCTCTCTCTCTCTCTCTCTTCAGCCTCAGCCCAGAATTTTATGTATCCACAGTATTTACCTTATGCTTCTATAATTATTTACTTTTATGGTATACCCTCTCCTTCGTATTATGTTCCTTTCCCCTGTGTAACAAGAAGAAAAATGAATCGTTCACGAATAAATACATATTAAACTAAAAGGCTATATAATAGTTTCACATGCGATTCTTCTAATTCAAATGCCCTATTATATAATATGTAGCTTATATTTTTGTAAAGGGAAAAGTCGTTCTCTAGGCTTGGCTTTTTTAATGCTGACTCTCGACTCCCTCAAAACAGTATAAATGCTACTTTCTATACTTTACTATATACACTTGACTTAAATCCTCCTCAATAACTCTTTGTCGGCGAATGTCATTAAATAGGATGGTGGCAAGGACGGGAAGAGACGTATGTAGTAGACTTTAAACGTAGAGTAAATAATTGTAACAGCTTATTAAGATAATTTCTCTCTCTCTCTCTCTCTCTCTCTCTCTCTTCATGCAAATGTTTTTATGTCTCTAAAGCAAGCAATAAAGCAACACGTTTTGGGATAAAAAATGTCACATTTATGTCAAAAGTCTGAGAGGAGGATGAGGAGCATGATAGCCGTCTATCAAAATTAGCTGTCATCACAGTTTATCCCCTTTTACTCGCTCACATATTTACAAATCAGCTCATCCGTTAAAGTAGTGGATATTTTTTTTGCTAAGACTATCATGACAAGGAATTTTTAGGAATATTTGAATCGGAAACACCTGCATTTCAATGTAACTACATATATATATGTATGCTACAGAATTACAAGCATATTACCTGTTATAGAGGTATGACCAATGAGAATTGTCAGTACAAATCGTCAGTCAAGAGATAACTGAATGTGAATTTGTAGGGAAAAAAAGGATTTTGTGACAGGAGTAATCAGGAGCCGAAAGTGAGCACGGAAAGCGGTGTAGTAGAGTCTGGAGGAAAAAGCGTTAATAGCATATGTTCATGTGTGGAGTCACATGAAAAAGTTTAGCATGTGTGTAGGGATATTTGGAATTGGTACGGTGCCCAAGTGGGTGAGTAATAGTGAGCTAAGGTAGTAATAATTCTTAGTAGTAGTAAAGTATAAAGTATATATAGAGTAGTTGTAAAGTGAGAAAGAGTGAGTTGCTATGAATCGGCAAAGGTGATATTATGTAGGAATTGATGGAAAAATGAATAGGTTTTTGGTTGGCCACGAGGCTCCCGGGTAAAAATGAGGTAACTTATTGCGTTTTTCCTGAAGGATAAAAGCACTTTCAATTCATTCGTCAATCACCAGTCTACAGATTGGCTACGACTTATGAACGACTTCCAGTTATTTCAAAGAGCAGTGGGAGTCCTTCTTGAATCACAGCTCGAACATGCAATAGTATCATTAAAACTCAAATCTTACTTTATTTTTCCATCAAGGTTCTCGACAATCTCTCAAAATCTCTACATCATATCAGAGACTTTGTTCACGTACTACCTTTTCAATGCGTCCCTCTACATTTATGTGCATGTGTAAACGTGTGTCTTTTTATATTTTATATGGCCACTTTAATGGACAAGCTAAATAGGTTATAAAAAACCAACTTTTCAACAGTAGTAGTAGTATTCAACGTATGTATGTAGAGGAAAAAGAGCTGGGCAATTTACAATAGGAGCAGTGGAGCCATTGGAACATTTTTATGTGTGCGCGGAAAGGATGGAGAGAGAAGTGCTCTCTTATGGGTCATTTTTGAACTGTGGATATATAATGGTAAGGATTTTAGCAAATTTTCACTCTGACGCTCTCCTGCATAAGAAAATAAATAAAGGGGAAAGAACGAGGAACGACATATAAGCAAACCATTTCTTTTTCTTGGGAGAATTACAGGTATTTCCCTCTCATGTGTGTAAAAAAAAGGCTGATCACGTGGAGAGGGTCTGGGCTCCTGGTTGTATGTATTTCCCATAAAGGAGAAATCCCAAGTGCTGGAGCAGTGTGCTAGGCATAAAGAACATTGACAGGAGAATTCGTACAATTAAAACATGCGATTCCGGCTTTAAATATATGATTTAACAAGAAATGAGTTTTACTCGAATTGTGTACAGGAATTTTGCGCATGTTTAATGATACAATGTCAGTCGTTAGTGGTTTATCTTCAGAGGAATCTAGGTGAATGCAGATTAATCTATGTGCATATATACATAGATAGTTCCTGCCAGTCAGAAAGTTCATGTTTATTAAGCGCGAGTAGTAGAGGCTTATCTACTCCGGGTCTATGCTATTGGACTATTGGTGGTATTTGAGTTCAGGACAGGCGGGTGCTCACTTTGCAAAAATTATGATAGTGGCACTAAAACACAGCCCGGACAGGGTGAATTTGATTAAAAATTATAAGGTGTATAGTGAAATGAGTTGGTGGACATTGATTTTTCCAAGCGTCATAATGAACTGCATCTTCACAGAAAATAACATCGCCCCATTGCTACCATGCTGGTCACAATATGTCAATTTCTTTTAATTGTTCTCCAATTTAAGAAAAAACCGGAAATTTGTAATTTTGCAAAAAAACTGAACTGCTGAAAAAGGTTTGGATATATTAACCTTGCTTCATCTGTTTATGAAATTTTACCACTCTACCTCTACAGAGCTATAGGTATCAGCTTTTTAAGCACGGGGTTAAATGGCTAGAAGTTTTACTAATCTTCTCCTATTATATTAAAACGTTAATAAAATAAATTTTTGAGGCAATTATGAGCTATCCTATAAAAAACGACATCATTTTATAAAAATTTACATTTACATTTTCCCCACATATCCATTTTGGGTATATTTGTGTCAAAGAAACTACGCTCTCCCATTTGCCTTAGTATAAGACATCAGCAAGGATACCAAAAAGCCTTTTTGTTTCCAGCAGAGTAGAGCCATGGGGGTAAGATTTTGTCCAAATCCAGTTTAGCATGGTGGCGATCAAAAAATGGATTTCGGATAGCATTTTGCAACACTCAGTTTTTTTCCAAAATTTAAACTTTTTTCTTAGAATGTCACACAGTGCAGTGCGTTGGTTAAATGGTCTACTGGACACACCTTCAAGCTTCCCCAAATACCTCGTCTTTCGTATTATTTCCTATTGATTTCCTACTATACGTATTTTAAACATAAGAAAATATTAATGCCTGTTGTAAGCTATTGAAAAAATACAAAGAAGGAGGTAGATTCAAAAACATGATCCCCCCACAAACCCTTCATAGCTCCCAATTGAGAAAGTGGGAGCGAGAAAATTATAGTTAAGCAGGAGGAATTATTCCAAAGTTTTTTGAAGAATTCCCCATACGATTTAGGCTAGATAAAGCTATCATTGAAGACATTAGTATAGCTGTAGTACGGGGAACAACTAGCATTGTACATCATCATCTATACAAATAGTATAGTAGTTCAACAATCTAAAATTATATAACAACATTGTAACTCTGTAAATGCTGTGTCGTTTGGCAAATACCGCTTCGGTGTCCGTGAAATAAATTTTTTTTCTCTCTCTCTCTAATGAAATGCTATGGCTCTCAGCAGAGGAAAGCAAATTGAGAGGAGCCTTAGAGGAAAAAGCAGATGGTTACAGGAAGGTACGGAGTCCTAGAAATATCGATTTCCACCAATATAGTAACATTTTCTCCCTTCTGATTTTACACCCTATTCTCAAAAATAAAATCTGGCCAGGAGTGAATACGTAGGAAGAAAAAGTTATAGGAGTTTTCTCTTTGAGGTTTTATTATGAATTTCTATGAGTAGTACATAGTAAAGGTACTTGTTTGGTGGCAAGTACGCCCTCACATCAAAAGTGTATATAAAGCCAGGTCTCTCTCTCTCTCAATAAATCAGCCTCAACATTGTTATTAGGTTGGATTCAGAAAGCGTTTTTCCATTCACTAATAATTTCTTTGGAACAGCGTTCACTCGTCAATACTGATATAGCTAACCAGGATCTACTCCGTCGCCAAGGTTTTACTGTACTTATAGTACAGAAGGCGGTTGGTGAAGGTTAGAAAAAATAATACAAAAAATGTTCTAGAATCCAACAAAAAATCAATTCTGCTACACCTGTCAAAAACTCTGCCTAGACAAGAAGTAGTATTAAGCTATGGACGTAAGAGAATTTTTTTTTGCATGACAGATAGATTCAACCTTATAATCCATGCATAACACTTGAAGTTAATTCTTAGCATGCTGTAGCAGCTACTACACTACACCATTGCTAACATTTTTACCTCTCCGCTTATATTGGACTTTGAGACGTTGCATGCTGAGGAACCTTTTCGGTTTGAGTCTTCATTCATACAAGGCAAATTCGTGGGTAAACATGTGTATTTATAAGCAAGTCGGCTCTTGTGGCATGCTGTCTATCAACCATCCCCTTCTTACGCATAAAGTTCATGACAATCAGGCATGTATCTACATTTATATGTGTACCTACTTAGGCAAGCAAAAGAGCACACGCTCATCATATAGTATTATGTAGGGAAGGTGTCGCAATATATTCCACAATACTACGGGCAAGGCTCGGGGAAAGCATTCATGTATTGCCAAGTAGGAGTGAAATACTAGAAAGTTTTTCCCTATCAAAAAGGAAACATGAATCTCAACACTTAACAAACCAGGGGGATGGAATTATTATAACAACTAAAACTCTACACACATAAGTGGGAACATGCGATCCATCAATGCTCTCCTAAGTTATGTTGCTTTAAAAAAATCATACAACTCATATTTCAAATTATACATACAATTTTCTAAAAGTTGCTTTAAATATCACTCCATCCTAATTCAATTAATATGAGCGAAATTATTACGCATACAACTATACACACATAAAAAAATCATGCGTGCGCTTAACAATAATAATTTATTATTCGAATTGTAACATACAAACAAAAACAATCTGCAAATCATTTGAAAATTGTGCCATTCTTCCCTACGCCCATTGAATTCAAATGGCTTTCAAAGAACTTTGTACATGGGGTGAATGGAAGAGGGTTTTTTAAGGGGGTCAATGAAGAGTCATTGTCGGGTGTTTCATCCTCCACAATGTATGTATATTGCTACATTATAGCTCTGCCCTAAAATCCATGTGTAATTCCCCTCAAATGTATATCACTATAATATATAGACAACGTCTGGAATGAAATTCTTTCCCAAACAAGGGAGTTTTGCCCTTTCCTAAAAACTTGCCAAATCCATTCAGCCCAAAAAGATACATTTGACGTGAGTTATTGCTGAAGTAATTCCTCACCTATGACAAAGTGCAAGTTGTAAAAATTTGGAATTATCATCAAAATAATAATTTCAATGCAATAATAATTATTATCAAAATTAAACGGAATTGGCTTCCCCTCTCACTCACATTTTAAATTCTCACATGGAGCTGTTCTGTTAAGATTCAAAAGGTTAGTAACTCTCAACTTTTCCTGAAAATCACACAATTTTTCTTTGGATTTCAACGACATATTGAAGATTATGAAATAGATGGAGTTACAGTATATAATATGTTCACACGTATCACCTTCTTTATCAGATGAATGGAAGAAGTGTGTTTGTGTGTGTGTGTGTGCCTGTGTTTCTCTGTGTACAAATGGAGGAAAACGTGAAATAATTAAATGGATTTTTACGGGACATCACACCTCTCCCGGAGAGCTGCTTTTATCAACGTGACTCTGACTCCAATGCATTAATCTATCCTGATTGCTTTTAGGGAAATGAAAAAATATTTATACTGATCAGACAAGACCGGTGGGATGTGGAATGGTTCTTGGCCTTTACACGGTACACATCCAGAGTAGTGTATATTGTAGTGGTGTAGTAGTACTGATAATGAAAAATCAAGGGGAAGGAGAGGAGGTATGGAAGAAGGTAGAGAGGGATGGTATTTTAGCTCATGTGATTCCTACTGCATTTCAACCACAAGACTTTTGCACAGCTGACTTGAGTAACACAAGCACTGATGAGTAGATGACTCAGTCTTTGCAAAACAATATGACGAGAGGAGACAGGTGCTCGTTGCTGCTCTATACTCAAGGCTCGCATCATCAGAGCAGACCGTCAGGTAGACATTATCTATCTCCAGCGTGTAAAAGGATTTGTAAAGTAGGAAAACCCTTTCACGTCTATAATTAATACAAAAGCCCAAAGTTACATAAAGTTTTTAAGGACTAGAGTAGAAAATTATAAAACCAAAAAATAGCATTTATTATTTTGCTCCATGGTACAGTTGCATTATGCTCTGGAGCAGGATACTGCTATATACACACACCATACATACTCCCATTTTTTTTTCAAACTCGTACCTTTTATTTTTCTTCCCTTTCTCCTTAATCGTTCCGTATCCGTATTCAACTGACACTGCATACAGACACAGACACACACATACAAATACACACACACACGCACTTCATCTCTTACTTCATAGGTCCTCCTTCCTCCCTACCCTCTCCTGGACTTGCCGAGAAGATAATTGCACCCCAAACGCACATTTCTTCTGTATAGCTTTAATTGGAATTATATAAGTCTAGAGAGAAGAAGAGGCATTGGAAATGTCAACTCTGACATTTCCTCCCATACATATCAACCAAAGTAGGTAGGTAGGTAGGTACATCCAACTATAGTCCATTCACATACATGTTGATTTTATAAATAAACAACAAATTACATTTATAATACTTTGCTACATATAGGTGTGTGCATATAAATCTACAATGCTATATTTATTTGAGAGTAAGATTTTTTGTATCTCCCCGAATCAGCTTCATACATCCCTGGCTGTAGAGAATGGAAGTAAGATTTTTTCGTACCATCCCATCATCGCGAGTGCTCCACGTCTTTGACTTCCACATTTATTTGAGAGGGGCGGGGGAAATTTGGCGAAAAATTCAAGGTAAGATGAGTTTTGAGCTTTTACTTAATTTTCTCAAGGGTTTAAAACATACTGTGCAGGTGCATGGATGCTCACACCAGTAAAACTACACGCTTTTGCGTGCTCTTCATCTATAGCTATACATGCAAGTGTGCTCATATACTCACGGTGCTTGAAGACGTTTCGTTTCACCACCACCGGCTACCCTCTTTAATTTTACACACTATATACTTCCAAAATGAGTGTGTGTGTGTGTGTACGCATACTCCGTAACTTGGAAGTACATGATGATTCTTTAGGGATGTGGGGAAACATGAATAAAAAGGAAATTCAGGGGAAACGAGAAGCGAAAAGATTTTTTTTCCAAATATTTTTTTTATAAATGTCAAAAACGTTTATTTAATGTACATACTTGCATGGTTTTAGGGAAATATAATGAGAAGGAAAGAGAGGTTGAATTAATTTTTTTTTCACACTTTGACGAACTTTCAAATTGATTAAGTTAGGGAATTCTTGCAGATATACGAGGTCTGAGGAAGTTAAGGTTGAATAGGTTGGTCAGGATTTATGTCATCTTTTATTGGCCAATTAGAGCCTAGGCCTATCGTCAGGTTCGGTGTGGAATCGGGCTTGGATGGTTAAATGATTTATTGGGAGGATTTTCTGCCGTAAGCCCTATAAGATATCACGTATAGTTTATTAACCTGATGAGAAATTTTTCAAGCTGGAACACCCTTCTGCTTTATATATAAATGATGACGGGAGGACAGAATCTCATGTTCAAAGAACTAAATCCACGTGTTCCATAACTTCCACAATGGCTATTCATCGCGGACGAAAATTAAGCTTAAGGCCAATTTTCTTGTAGAGCCTTTTCTTCCTCGAACATGTGTACATAACTTTACTGTAATTATTGCTCTCATATATACATATATATACATATATAGAAAGTTATCTAGCCTCCGTGTAAAGGCTTAAGGGTAGTAGTGGAGTAGCAGAGATAGTTTTCTGAATAAGTACAGAGCTCAAGGAGTTGTAGTAGTACGGAGTAGTACACATATAGTATGGATGGGTACATTACCCAAGTAGTTTTTTTGTCCCCTGTCTAATGATTGTACTTACAGCTTGTACGTGTGTTAATGTCTACTCGTTATCACATACATACTAAAGTACATGCATTTACTCCTATCCTTAACTTAAAACGTGAAAGGAGCAATCCCTAAACCTACATACGTTATTACCCCACACACATAAGACAGTTATATACTATGAGCACACTGGTATTCTACTCCCGTGATTTTTTCTACCTATTTCCCATTCGCTAAAAATTCCATGAAAATAGCAGGCTCTGCATTTACACATGAATCCTAAATCCTACACACTTACTACTACTACTCCATTAATTTCAAAGACATAAAAATCCACAGATTGTGCCAATTCTGCCCCTAACTATAGTGAATTTAGTGAGACTGGATTTTTGTAATGTCATTTTCATCTAAAATTTTGAGCATTCGTTTATTTTTAAACACAGCTTTTTAAAACTGTCACTAAATGTGGGTCATGGGCGAAAGCCTCAGGACCGTGAAATAAATACAAATACAATACAACTGTCACTAAATAAGAAATCATTTAATTTCCTCATAATAATTCCCTTTGTTACAAATTCTCACAAGACCTTTCACCATGAAGTTCAAGTTTGGTCGATGAAAATCAATCCCTATTGAGCTGAGACTCCAAATTTGCCCATACAACACTATGCATTGCCATAAATTAAAAAATTGCAATCTTGTTTTCTAAAATTCAACATTAATAATACATTTTTTATTTTTGCAATCCAACCCTAATGTACAATTTTATTACTTGGAATTTAAAATCTGGATCTGATCCTCACCGGAAATGACATGACTTGGAATCCTGAACAATTGTGTAAATTCAATTGGAGTCCAATCTGCTATTGCCCTTGGGTGTCTACGGAAGAGTCAAAGTCTCATTACATTCATAGCTGTTACACAGCATAGCTTATATGTGGGAGAGCTGGTATTTCGTATTGCTTGTGTAATCCTCACACACGCACAATTTGTTCTTTACATAGATATATCCAACATTGAGGATTGAATGTGTATAAATAAAGATACTACTTGAGCTCTTGGAGATTGAATATTTAGTAATATATACTCATGACAAATAATATGATTACAATAAGATTGTGAGCCTATAAGAATAACTAAAAACAAATTATATCCACAATAATAATTTGTTTTGAAAATAAATATATTACATTGATTGTTCCATGGAATGGATATAGTAATGTAGTCCATACAATTCAACTCACTCCTTCCATCACCACAATGCAATGTGTTTGTGTATCTCTCTCTCTCTCTCTCCACAACGTAAGAACATATTTGAGGTTTTATCCCTTCCACAATCCCTCAACTGTCATCCCTCCTTGAATATATGGATGTCTAAAATGTCATATATATTTTATACATCGGTGAAGCGACAAAGTCACATTGTATTTTAAAGAGACAAATTTTCATGCTTTTAACACGCTCATATTCATAGCCGCTATTGTACTTTTCCTCACCGTATCACCGTATCTTTTCAAAATGAATAGTACATAGCTATTAAACCGCCATATAGCTTCTGTTCCCTGACTTTCACGCATAATATCATATATCTCTCCCTCCCAAATAATCACCATAAGCTGTAGTATCCACGTTAACATGAAGAAATATGGAAATAAAGGGACAAGTCACCTAGAAACTTGAAAGTTATCAAATAATTTACAGACAAGAGGTTATCTTGATATTTAAAATGAGTGCCATCCTTCAAAGCCACGCAAGCCACTATTTTTTTCATATATCTATACTATCCTGTATATGTATAGTATTCTCGGAAGCCCACGTATATTTGTAATATAAGGTAGGAGAAAAATATAGGATGGACATATATTAGCCTGATTGCTTTGGCAGAGTCGAGAATGTTCATAGAATCTCTGTGTGTGTGTGTGTGTATATGAGAGAGCAGGTAGAGCTAATTTTACTAACGACCCCTTATAATTGCTGTCTAATGTGCCATTGTTTTTCTTACCTGCTCCTGATTACGACGATAGCGATGACCATACAGTAATAAAAATAATGTTTCAACAAATGTATTTTTTCCCCATCCTCTCGCTCTCATTCTTCTTCTTCTTCTTCTTCTTCCTTGGACGGGATATATTTGCTCTCGTAGCATTCCAATAGAAACCTCTGGGATAGTTACACCTTTTACATAACACCATCAAAACTCAACCAACCAACAACAACCAAAGAACCGAACATGAAAGGGTAGCCAAGGAATTTACTAGACGAACTGAAGCATGCGTTCTTTCTATAATACCTCATTCAGTCCGTATGGACATTAGAGGGGGGAAATCTTTAGGTCGTGTTACTCTTCCAAACTTTTTATAGCAAATTCTTAAGACGAATAACTAGCAAGGCTCTCTTTTGTAGACATTTTAACAACATCAATAACTCCATGTACTATACATGTATGTATGTATATACATATAAATATATGTATATATATATATATGCCCTAAGAACAAACCAAACTTTTTTTTCTTCCATATCCTCCACATTTTACAAATGTTTCCTGACAATACTTTTTTTGGGGGATGCTGGGGAGTAGATAGTAATAAGAGCGTAGGCAAAAATATTATAGCTCCGTGTATAATAATATAAGGTACGCAGAAAATAAAATGTAGGAAATAATAGCCTTCTCTCCGTCTACTTCCCTCAGTTTGCTTTTGTAAAACGCTCGTCTTAGAGCTCTTGTAACACGAACACTTTTTACATGGAACAGCATAAGAGGAGAAGGAAAATCATCCATTTCCTCAGTAAATTGCCTGTAATGTAAACAGAGTGTGAAATGAACCATATGCACTATAGTACTTATCTCAAGCAATGGTGTGTAGTATTGAGATGTAAATATATAAATGTATATGTACACACATGTGTATTATATATTAGAGCCAAATAGAGAGAGAGAGAGAGAGAGAGAGAGAGAAGCTACAAATTGGCCAACATTACATTCAAGTATATTGTAACATATGGCATGAAAAGGATCATTACACTCATGCAAACACATGGTTTGTCACTGATTTGTACAGACAACTTAACTTGTGTGTAACTTCCAGGCATGTGATTACGTACCTGTAATAATCCACTAATGAAATTATTATAGTCTTTCCCCAAACAATCCAAATGTAATGGGTGCAAAAAATTTTTTAAATTCCAAAAGGAAATTTCAATGATGATAACTGGGATTTTTCTATACCTTTAGTACAAAATTTGTACAAATATGTATCATTTAGATTTAACATGGGAAAAAATGAGGAGTCTCTCGAAAATTGGTAAAATTGCAATAGGAAATAAACATTACTTATTTCCTGTAACTTTTAGTATTTACTATGTATTGGACTGTGTATGTGTGTAAATCAGATGAAACAATTTTAGGAGTAGGATTTTAATTGAGAGTTCAATCTTTGAGGAAGGTTCCCTCTATTACTTTATGTATCGGTTTATGAGACTCGAAAGCGAATAAATAACACAAGAACTTGATATACAGGCTTAAAAAAGTGGGGGCAAATATAAAGTACATATAAAGGGATCGTTATATTTTTATTGAAACCAACAATACTTGATGAAGATTACTTCATTCCTTCTTGAGACAATTCTGTGTAATAGTAAATAGGTGTTCCGTATAGTAAATGTCCCTATAAGATTTAAATATAGTAAAGAAAAGGTAGGAAGGAGAAGGAATGCTATATTGAAAATAGAGTATTATTTTCCATGGTGTATAAAAATCAAAGGAATATTTATACATCCACTTGGATGGTGTGTTACTATTTATCAGGAAGAGTAATAATTCTTTGGATATTATTACTATATGTTATAACATATAGAGAAAACCGAGTAAAATAATTATGTACACGCAAGGAACAAGTTGATGGGGGGAAAAGTTATAGGGACTTGAATGGAACAGAAAATAAGCAGGATAGTCTAAAAACTAATCTTGCCCGTTTTTCATACCTCTCAAGGGCTTACCCATTTAAATTTAATCAGTAATCGGGAAAAAATTTAAGAGCACCCAAAGATTTCTATTTGATTTCAAAAGGAGCGAAAACTACTTCATTATCTCTGATTGTCAGCCATATTTCATAGTTCACAGTTTTTATTCCTCAATGGCCCTTGTGCATACTACTATTCATAATGTGTTACCTTTCCTCATAGCTATAATAATTTTTATACACATGTACATTATATTATTATGTATCTCATCTTTATACGAAGCCAAGAGCTTTTCTCCTACATTTCAATGTACTGTTAAGATTTCATGAACGGATTGGCAAGCAATAACTTGACGATTTATGATTCTACGAAACCGAGTATGAAAATATTCGAAAAAAATACCATGGCTTCTTATACATGTAAATGTGGTTGGGATCTCTCTCTCTCTCTCTCTCTCTGAGATGGATATATTTTTTCCCTTATCAGAATGTTAGTGGAAGCCTTTAATGGTCGTACATATCATCCTTCTTCTTGATTATATTGTAGTAAAACTTAACTTCAATAAATGACTCGCAGTATCAGGCACCGCTCTTAATCGACTAAAAAACTTTAAAAACAATAATTCAGCTCTTTAGTAGCTACAAGGTCATTGAACTGTTGCTATAAAAAAGTTCCTAAGCCTTTACTATATTACATGCGTCCTTTTACAACATTCGCGTTTACTTTTGCGGGCACTGAGAGAGAGAGAGACCAGCGGAGTTGTATGAAAAAAATAAGTGTAGAAAAGTATAGAATATGATATTGTGCATGTACGTATATATTTATATGCATGGTATGTATATATTATGTACTTGAGCACAAGTAAATTTCTCCTCACTCCTGAAATGCTCTTTTCCCTACAATTTGCATCTGTTGTCTTTTTCTCCGACATTGTTACAACAAAGTTTTCCCTGTCATTGATGCATCTGTTCAATGATCGGTTTCCAAAAGCAATGGGATTGAACCGGATGAGGGAAGTAGTGGATTTTGATAGAAAAAAAAATCCAGAGTTGTGTGCACGTATATAATTTTAACAAACTAGAAATTCAATTCTTGTTTGTTTACAGACAGGGAGGAAGAAGGGAAAAGGTGTAATATGCTTGCTCATGGTATGAAAATAATCTAAGCTAGACTTTATATGTTGACGTTTGATCAATTCTTTTCATCCAAGCTGGCTTTTTCAAAGACATGAGATGACTTGTAGAAAAAGATGGATTCGATGAGTTGGAAGTAAATAGAATTTTTGAGCAGAGAAGTGTGGTGAATAGCTACGTGGAAGATAAGGCGAATATAATAGAGCACAGGAATTCAAAAAAGATGTTAAATCCTTTTTTCCAAACTTGTGCATCCCTTTTTACCTGCCCCTCCCCTCCTTTAATAATAATTCTCTCTCTCTCTCTCTGTAGGTTCAGATCGAGATTTGATCCCGCTTGAAACCCTAGTAAGAAATTTGAAAGATCATGGAGAAAAATAAAAGTGTTTACAATTTTGAGACCTTCCGAGACAAAAATGACGAGTGTTTTTAATGAATTTTAAACGGGAAAATTTCTCATTATTTTACCTGGATTTTAAAAGCGACTCGAATAAATGAGCCTTTTTAACATTAAAAAATGGTTGGAAGATTAGAATTAGAATCTCACGAATTGTCTGGAGAAAAAAATTCGGATTAATTTAAAAGTGCTGGATTTTGCTTGTGTGTGTGTGTAGTTGAGAAAGTGCTCAAGTTTGATGTCGGGGCTAAAGAAGTGGTTGAGAGTGGAGAGCAAAGAAACCACAAGGACTGTTTTTTGCTGGAAAGAAGCTTAAGGGCATCACGCACCTCCAAGGCTTTATACACATGAAGTCTTATTCTTACTGTAATTCTCCGCAAAACATGACGAGACGTTGCATTTTCTAATCGTAAAATTTACTGACAGAAAAACCAAGTTAGGAAGTCTAAGATAAAGCACAGTCACATTGTATGCCATGGAGTTAGGTTGGTTGGTTGGAGTGATCTAGGGAGTCTGGAGAGGAGCGGAGGCCTACGTTATGGCTTTCCGAAGGCAAATTAAATCCACGTTGATTTTTATCTCTCATATATATTATGTATATCATAATCGACACTATCCGCTTTTCTGGTGAACAGAGTAGTTTCTTGTACAGTGTCATTACCGAAATTCTCTCACCACAAAATGCGACTCGTCATAATGAGTTGCTTCGTTGAACAGTTCGTTGCTCGGTGGTTCAGTTTTCCCTCAAAGACCTGCTCCTTCTTACATTCTACCATCATCATCATCATCAAGAGAAAATCAACCAACCTCAGCGGTGTCATTGGAAAATATTAACTTTTTTTGATAACAATAATAATTATTATTATTATTGTCATTGCTCTTAAAAATCCATCGGTATTAAAAGCACCGGTTGTGATTGTTGTTACGGTCTGAGAAAAAAAAATCCTTGAGATAATTGTTTAGCCCCGTAAAGAAAGTTAGTTCCTTCCTTCTAGACAAAGTGCTGGAGTGGATCAAAAGTAGCTCCTTTGTTGAGTTTAAGTATAGCATAGGCCCAAGCTTACTACTGCTATTTATACACACACATACACACACACACACACACACACATAGTGGGGGGTTACAAAGTGGCATATGGATTTCCGGAGAGACAATATATAATGATTGAACGGGACTCGAGGTGAGTTGTGCTCACATCCTTCCTATGTTGTTGGTACAATGTAACTTGTTCCCTTTGACATGGGTTCTTTATTTTAGCAAGATTTATGACTTTCAATTTGCACCTTCCTACAGGTCCCTTCCGTATATACGTATGACTTTCATGGCAAAAGATTGGACTTTCAACATTGATTCCTCCACGCGGAGTGGAACTTCAAAGGAGACTTTTAAAAGGAGAGTGGAAAAAGCGAGGGAGAGAGAGAGAGAGAGAGAGAGTAACTCACAATCCTTGTGTATCGTTATGGAAAGATCTACTTAGTTGAAGACAAGCTCTGATGATGAAAGCCGAAAAGCTACGTACAAGGTAAGTCTTGACTACCTGTGATTAGTAAGATTGACCCACCCACCACCAGACCCTCGATTCGACACACTGCAATAGACAGAATGAACAAGGAAGAAGCTTCAACTTGTCCAAATCATACAGCGAGCATTAACCCAACTGATAGATATACTTTTTTTAGTGTCTTTTACCCGACAGCATTGACCAGATTTGTTTTTTTTCTCACTATATACTTACCATGCTAATGTAGGTATATATGCATCATATATAGTATAGGTAAGTGTATAAGCTATATAGGGCTTTAGAAGAGAAAAAACATGATGAAAAACATACAGGGAAAAATTTATGGAGTCTCTCTCTATATTACTCATTCCATTGTCCATACCATGTAATTAGGGTTTGCCCATTGAAAATACCCTCTAGTATTTACTGCATCGTCTTATTGAAAATATTTAAGACTGTCCACATATTATCATATAGGAGAAGGATAAAAGGGCTCAAAATATTCAGAAAAATTGTTTATTTTGGTTTTTTATAAAAATATTTGTTCAATTTTTATCAAATGATCAATGAGATCAAATTCAATAATTTGAAGTCAAATAAAATTAATTAGTTTTGTTGATCCACTATACATCAGGTTCAAATATTTCGAGAGTAAAAATTCTATTTCCTGAGCTGCTTTCCTCTTCCTTTATCCAATACTTTCTTTGTATCTTTTGCAAATTCAATCCTAACAACATAAACAGTACTTGAAATTTATGTAACATTTTAAAATTACTAACGCCTATAGCAAAATTGAGAAAATAGATAAAACTCAGAACCTTATTTACAACTGACTCATCCCTTTACAACTAATTTGGAGTTCCGAGTATATATTCCCCTTCATGTTTGCAGGATCTCTAGGCATGGTTTATAGAATCTAATATTTTTTATAACATATAGTACTCTGTAAATTATATAATTTACTAATATTCATGTTACCACATCCAAGAGAAAAATCCTCATTTATGGCGTAAGAGTGTGGTTGAATTTTAAGACAATGCAATGATGAAAATCAAAGTAACAAACTCAAGGAATAAGACAAGTACATACTATTTCAAAGCAGCAGTCTTCTCTAGATACAATAAAAAGAATGGGAGAAGCCGAAAATTTTGAGCAATTTCTTCTTCTCCCCCCCCCCCAACATTATCTAACCACCATATGGCTCTTATAAATTCACAATGGGAACATACTATGTTTTTAGGAACAATTTACATAAGAACTATTGTCTCCATTTGCTGCCGCTGCTATAGTAATATGTATGTATGTAGACTTTTCTCTGTAAAGGTAGGTATTTAAATGTAGGATGGTGGCAAAAATGTGAGTATCGCACCATGCTCAATATCTTCTCCATATTTCACAAGCAAGACAAATGTAAAAACATTGTAATCATCTTGTTTACTGCACCCTCCTGCAAATCCCTGGATAAATCATCTACACACAGCCAGTTAAGTATAAAAACTCCGTACGCAATTCATACAATATATATATATAGTGTATGGTCTCATGAATTAAAATATAGTGTGGTGGATTCATGAGCTCGTCTCCATGTCTGCATACACATGACGTTGAAAGGGAAGCACGTAAGACATAACTCATACTATGAGAGTATGAGGACTTTTGCACCATGCCTGCACCTCACACTATGGTCCCCACGTAAACATGAGGTGTTATATACGAGGCCGAGCTCTTATTCCATACGTCAAGGTCGTCCATGCTCTCTGTTTTGAAAAACCTTTAATTTTAATCCTTTTGTAATGATGCGAACCCTATCATTTTAAGAATTACCTCTCAGTTTCTCATTAACTTCCAAAAACCAACATTTCTTCCGTTTTCCCAACGATCCCAAAATCCTATCGTCATCCTCTCCTATCCCTGTCATAACCAACAGCATACATGTTAGAATTCATACACATGATTCTCCCTCTATCTTCCCATGCTGGACGATTTTTACTCCTTCAACCATGGTAGACTCACCAATTATAAGTAAGTGCACAAATAATTTACGATTACAGTAAATAATAGCTGGTGAAAAAACTAGAGTGATTGCAAAATTATGTCATAAAATCATGTTCATCTCAACTCATAAGTCCCTACATAGCTATTACTACAACCTGCTAGGAATGGGAAGGGGAGAGAGAAATGTATAGAGAATATATAAGTAAATCTTTCAAATGAAAAGTTGAAAGCTCATTAAAATCAATATTTGAGTGGATGTTGATCCACCCTTAAATGAATAAAAAGTAATGAATAATTTCCGTGTCTCGATCATTGATACTATATAATATGGATTTTGTTGGGAAACTTGATGGAGTGAATGGATGTTGGAAAAAAAAAGTGGAGAGACAGATAGTGTAGAGATGAGACACATCTTCTTGAGGGTGGAGAAATGGTCTGGTTCAATACGTTGTCAAATGATGTCCAGCTGGAATTTAATGTATGTGGGAAAGTTTTTAATGTGAGTTAATAAAATTGGAGACAGAGTACTAATTCATATTGTATGGCAAAAACATTGGAATCACTGCTGGACCTTAGATATTTATGACTGGTAGAGGCAGTAGTGGTAGTAGTAAGTAGTAAGTAAGTAACAAATAACAAATAAAACGGTTATCCGGTTGCCGCGTTCAACAATGGAATTAGCATAATACAACTGTGTGTATGCACACATTGCTCCCAGCAGCGGCATGGTGTGTATCGTCCTCTCTTCATATGCACACACACACTTTTTCAGGTGTCTGTCTGTCTCTCTCCATTTATTCATAGGCACACCATATGTCCGCCTGCTATTTACATATCTACTTATGCTATATCCTTATACATATGTAGAGTGCATGGTACTTACTACATTAACATAAAGAAACTTGTACAACGTTGATCTTGATCTTCCTCTACGTAGTATGTACTTAAGAGAGAGAGAGAGAGAGATTCTGTTAATATGTAGTGAGAGAGAGAGAGAGAGAGAACCGGTTCGTTTCCTTTACATTTCTCCATATCTCTGTATTGTTTAATAGGAGAGCTAATACATTTAGAAGGGTTGGTTGAAGGAGCTTAAAAGTCCCACTCCGTCCTCCATGCCCTTGTATACATATGTATATATGTGTAATGTTTAATTATGATAATAAAAAGGAAATCCGCTTGGAACTTACACCTATGCATATCTTTATTTATTTACGATTGTATATATGGACGGGAACTAGCTCGACTACTAGTAGTGGTTGTCTTAAGATACAAATTATCTAATCTTGTTGAATGTATGGATTTTTTTAATGAAATAATACAGATCAACTTCACAGCTTGCTAATTCAAACAGCGGCATGAGACAAGTGGTTAAAAACACTTGACGATATTTGAATTGATTTTAATGGGAATACATGGGTAATTGATAGTTTATAGGTGTGTGTGTATGTGTGAATGTGTGTTTGTATGACTGTGAGTCTTAAGAAGAAGACTCTTGCATCTTAAGGAGGTACTAGTAGCAATTATTGTTTGATCAAGTTTACTCCCAGCATGCTCCTTTTTTCTCATTCAGCTGTGAAGGTACATATGGGCAATTAGGAGATGATGATGTATCATTATGCTAAATCTAATTATTGTGTTATTTATTCTCCCCTATCTCTAGCCTACAATGACTCTGTGGGTAATTTCATACTCTAGACACACCACCACCACCACCGCAGCTGCTTCTTCTTCTTCTTCTTCTGACTGCTACTACTATATAGAGTGGCCTATACTGAGTAATTTGCCTCACCTTCTACACCTCATTACTGTGAGTAATACTAAAAAGGGCGGTATAGGTTCACCGTGAAGGAAAGAAAAACCATTTGATTTAATTAGTTTCCATAATTAAATCACTTGTAATGGTCTTGTTCCTTGGGTTTCCTAAGCAATTGCCCCATGCCGGTGTACAGTACCATAAATTATATGTTGGGAAGTTAATCTTGAAATAATAATCAATATTCAAATTGGAATCATCTCTGGAAATGAGTCTTCCAGTTCTTCCCCTGCTACTACTATGTACTACTACTGCTCAAATTCTAATGCAATTAACTTGCTCTCTTCCATTGTTATGTGCATTCTGCTTTACAGTCTAGAGTAGATTGTTCAAAAAGACTCTACTGGTGTGTAACTATAAGGTGCTTGGAGAATAAATATCTTGGACTTATTCACGTCTTTTCTACTGATTTCCTTTGCGCGGGGATATTTTAGTGGAGATTTTTTTTCCTATTGCTCTGAGTTGGCAACGTGGTGGGACAATTTCCTTGTAAATTATATAGTTTTTCCTGATATTATGTTGAAAGAAGATCAGTGAGCTTTATCAGATGACAAGACCTTTTATTTCTTGCTTAGTTACAGTAGATCGTTCAGTCCAATCAGTGTTTGTGAATGTAGACATTTTTCGCTCCTGGACGATTCTCACGAAATGAGAAAACTGTTGTTGTTGTTGTTGTCCTCGTCGCCGTAACCACCGTCAATTCTAATCGTTTTCGAGGCAATGAAATCACAGGAATTCATGTGGAATAAGTTGCAATTTGTAGATGAATGTAAGGGAACGTTTGGAACCGAGAGGGATCCATCTTTTGCATAGAGATTTCCATGTGGAGTCTAAAACCAGAAAGAATGGGCAAGAACTTGGCTATAACAACACGATCTTTTGTTATTAAAGCTCAAGTTTTAGCTCTTAAAAGAAAGCTTTGCATGAAGACTCGATTATTTTTGGCCCTGACTCCCAACTCCCAAGGCTTAAAAGTATTACCTTTTTATTAATACTATTGTTTGAAGTGTAGTAGTAGTAGTGGTGTGTAGAACATGAAGAGTACATAAATGCACTCTATGCTCTAGCCTATCCACGTATATTTATTCTCATGTATTATTTTTTTAACCCATACTTTCCAGCTTCTTCATTGTAACTTTACCATTATGGTTGGCATAACTTTTGGAAATTATAACTCCTTCTTATATATGCATTCCTATATGGAACTATTATTATATACATGTATAAATAAGCTTGTTATAAGGAGAAATATTCAGGCTGTACTTAAATTCCTATAGGTATGAAACAGAGATAGGAAGGGATAGGAATTCATGTTTGTAGAATAGTTATGCATGTGAGTGTAGAAATGGGAGAGAGAGAGAGAATTATTATAGAATGATGCCTCAAGTAAATTTTAGATGAACTTTTAGTTTATATGGTGGTGGTTTGGTTGGAAGAGTTGGACTTACTTAGAAGAAGAAGAAGAAGTGCTGATCTCTTAGAATCATCTTAAGTCACGATAATCATGGGGAACGTGGAAGAGTTGTTGTAACTTGCAACCATGCGAATTATTATTATTTCTGTTTCTAAATTAAACCCTTTGCTCGTTCGTCAAATCAGACTTGACAACAGTGCTAGTTTTTTTAATCCCTCTCTTTAACAATAAACCCATTTTCCACGAACAAAGAGTTTTGTGGTTCTCTCTCTCTCTCTCTCTCTCTGTTGAGTTGTGAATATCTTGTCTGTTCACTCTCTTCTGCTTTATAGAGGGAAATAAAATTCCAGCGGTTCCTATATATGTATATAGATAAATTTATATATATGTATGAGTGTATATAGTGTATAAAGAAAAGCCTTAACTTTTATTCATCGAGTTTTTCCATATACTTCCTTTCTGTAGGCTCCTCTTGTAGGAAGAAGTTTAGTGGTTAAAGGAAAAGGAATATGTGGTGCAGAGAAGTTCCAAGAGGATTTCTATGATATAACAATGTGTGTTGTGTATGAGATGAGAGAGTTGTGTGTAGAATCTGTATCTAAGGTTACAAGGATCCAACTATGTTTATATTTTAATGTGGGGATCATTATTACGAGTATTAGAGACGTAGCCGGTGGCCATAATATATTACACGCAAAACTACAAGCTCCCTTCCCATCCCACTGTGAGAGATACTCTCAACTAGTAGCTACTTGTACCCAAGTAAGTACAAGTAATGGAACGTATACGCAATTTTTACCTTCTTGGTAAATCCTCACTACAAATTAACCAGGGCTCATACATACGCGAAACTTGCATTGCTCTCCACACAGGTATATTTTCATTCATTGGGCTTATAAAATATGGACTTGTATGTGTAGTAGTATTTAGCATTAAAGAGCTATTGTAATAAAGGAAGGTACAATATCATTGACCTCACAATTGTTCTATTTGAGAGCGCTTGTATAATATCTCATGTGCATTGTATAATTGTATGCATATATACGTACGTACTACACACGACGGGTTAAGTGTCAACCATGGAATCATTAGCATAAATTCCCAAGAGCGTTTCCTTACATTGTCGATATGTGTATATAAATTGTGAGTCATGTCATAGACTTTTCAGAGCAGAGCATCACCGTAAAAGTCTATACTCTTTGTAAGATAATGTCTTTATTTTTTCCGGTAGCAAAATTCGCATGTTAGTCGACGGGTTTGGATTCAACTTTACAGCACTTGACACCCGATTTATGTGATTCGAGATGGCTCTTGGTGTTTTATGTAATATCCTCTTTTCTCCCCACTCTAACTACATGAGCGGCTATAACTTGTAGGAGTACCTTTATAGTAGTGTGTGTGTGTGTGAGTAGGTATGTACATATAGCGACTGTGTCCTTCTCACGAAATCATGTCAATCCGAAGCAGCATCTGTCGCATGCAGCATCCCGAGGATCACAGCTCGCAGACTCAAAAGATTGCCCACGCAATGGGAGTTAAGGAGCGGGTGGGAAGGTTTTTCCACTAGACTAGTACTTGTGGGCATGGCAATTCTCTCTATATAATCCAGAACGTGATCATTGGCACAAGGAAAATCCTTTGAATAGCCTAGACATGCACATGTCATGAGGGAGGGTGGGAAGGGTATGCATTATTATGTAAGCTTGGATACTTTCAAGACTACCAAATTATTTTTAAAGTCAGACCTTTTTGTTACCTTCGTGTTAAAAATTTTATTCACTCTCGCTTGGAGAATGAGAGGAGTGCGACATTATTATATTCTCTGTACAGTAAAGGTCATATGCAAATGCTCCGGTGTACGTATACATTGACAAGGGAAATTAATGAGTTAAAAGGGAATCAAATCAATAACGTAGCCTTTGAGGGAATGAAGTAAAAAAATACATATTTAGAATGAATGACGTTCCCGTGAATGTATGAAAATTTGTCATCAATTTAGTTCCATGTTGAGATAGGAAAAGGAGCAATGCCCACCAAGGGCTTTGCTTCATTTGAAAATTGAGAGTGAAAGTATTTTCCCCTGACTTTTATCTACTACTACGCATAATGGATACATTATGTAACGAGCTTCCTCCTCACACAGAACTGGCCAAGTCCCAACATCGTTTGTTTTCATGAGAGTCCTTTTCTTGAACATGAATGTTGATTTGCATACCGGATTTACCATAATGTGAGCTTGGGTGTTGGATCTTGTGAGTTGTTTTACGAGAAGACCTTTGAATTTATTTTCCCGAACATCCGAATAGTTAGCATCTATGCGTCAAGCAAGCGTGTGTATATTAATATTAAATGTCTTGCCGCAAACAGAATCAGCCTGCACGAAATAATGGAAGAAGATCGATTTTTGTCACATACAATCTTTGCGATCCAAACAGTTCTTTATTTTGACTGGCAAAAAAAAGGTTTTTTCTACTCATTGAATACACACATTTCTTCCTGCTACTGTTGTATGCACAACTATTGGAATTAGATTGGGCAGACAAATAACCTCGCCCGGGCTCTAGGAACATCCGCCCCGTTACTTTCTCCACAAGAATAACACATTCGTTGGAGGCTTTCGTGCTGACATTTTACTTTATCAAAGGAAAATTGAGTGTTGGAAATGTTGCTCACGTATATGCAGTAAGTAAATCGATTTCAGTCTACTATCCAAAAATCTACCCAACTTTACTCTACTACACACTACATAGTATAGAATCTTTTCAAACTTGGGGAATAGTAAATGGGTTGGAGGAAATGAAAAGGAGAATGAGAATAGGTGTTCTTTTCCCTTGTGGAAAGTATGGGATGGCTTGAGAATGGACGTATATACTATGAGGGCCTTAACCCAAAAGAATATCACATAAGTAATAATAATTATTATTTTAAAATAAATTGAGCAAAATAAATTCTAAATGCTCACTAATTATATGAACCGGCGATTACACTCCGTGACTCTTGTATTTATTCAGCAATGAGAAGGCCCACGGTTCAAACAATGTTTTAAAGTAGGGATGGCTGTATCAATCGTGCTCAAAACATCGAATAACGAACCTTTCAAGTTGAGAATCATGATACTCCCATTGAGAAAAGAAAACACATTCTAGTACTAATGCCTTTACCTCTGCTATACAAAATGCTAATTTAAATTTCATGAAATTTATTAATTAATCAAAATGATTTTTTTCAATTATAGCTTGTAATGTTTTATCTTTTATCCAAGCACTGTATTCTTACACATTTCCAAGATATTTTTTTTTTCGAGTACTTGTTATATTTCTTACCAATTCAATGGTCTAATCTGAATAGGATCATTTTCACACCCCTTGAAATTTACCACTTCCATTTCCATCTAAATGCTCAATTTTGAAAACAGATGCCTTCAAAATTAACCATTAGGCAATGCATAATTATGGCGGGAAAATAGAGGCGGCCACCAAGACTGAGCAGTTCAAATTGTAATGACGTAAGAATGACACAAGTTAGTTTAAATTGAGGTTTAGATAAATAAATGATGAAAAAGTATCATAGCCATAGTATAAGTCGCATTATTTTCGCCACCCCTAGTTCAAAGAATTTGGAGGTTCAAGTTTGTAGTGCAAAAGCATTGATTGAATCCATTTGATGTTAACAAGCATGATAATTCTCTTAAGATTGCATAATTGAAGCATATACTACTATGCATGAACCCATGTATGAGAATATACAGCACTACTAATTCAGATACAAAACCCCTATTTTCCTTGTATACAGGAAAAAAACCAAGGGGAAATTAAGGAAGTTATAGTCTCTTTGAAGAGAATTAAAATGTGCACGTCGTGTTGTTTGACTTGTTAGGTAATTTAAATTGTTGGAAGATTTCGAAGAAGAAATTAAATACTTGGTGGGGGCGCGATGATACAGTTGAAAGATTCGGATTGTGTTTTCAAAATACCTCTACCCCTACGTTCCTTTCATTGGACTTGGTCTTCTGTGAGGGAAGAGTACGTTTTGGCTTGGCGACAAGTCAAGATACAAGTACATATCTATAATAGGAAAATAAAAGCTGAGAACTGCAGGAGAAGGCAGGAACCTGGCATGTACAAGCTTGACAGTTCATGAAGGCATGACAAAGACAAATAAAATAAAGGACGCTGATTTTCAATACCTTTTATAGTTTAAGGGTTGATCATCATCCCTAAGTCAAGTTATGGTCTCTCAAGTCTTTAGTCTTACGACCTTCATTCCGAGTCAACTTAACAGAGAACATGTGTTCGAACTGATGAATTTCTATTGGTGTGACAACTGAAATGTAGATATATAAAATGTGTGGTGGATAAAAACAACACGTTGAATTAGAAAAAAAGGGTCAAGTGTAAGCAAAGCAAGCACAACTGTTCTTTTACACAATCCTTTAAATACATTATCCAGAATCAAAGCACTCTCTCTCTCTCTCTCTTCTCTTTACCTCTATTTCCTATTCTATATTGAGCTACTCCCTTGGATATACTATAAATTCTACGGAGCATCTATACTATTGCAATTACTACATTTAAATATATGTATAGAATAGATAATTTCCAAGTTACATATATTTACAGTCACATTGAAATTCCCTACTCCTGCTGACTCTCCCACCTTTTCACTCACATCAGCTCTCCTATAAATGAACATACGGAGGATGAATGTGGAGGTGAAGAAGGAAGGTGAGAAGATGCTCATTCTTCCCATTTACTTTACAATTTCTCTTCTCTTCTCTCGAGAACTTATGTAAAAGACATTGGCCACATCTTCCTCTCCGTCATCCTCCTCATTCTACTCGCATCTGTGGAGAAGAACAATTGTTGCTCTGCATCATTGAATTCAATTCAATTAAACCGTACAACCTGCTGTTTGAACTGCTCTCATTCCATTCTCTCCCGTCTATACTATAGTATATGCACTCTCAAACTCCCGAGCAGGAACATACCCAATTTCTTACAGACCTTACACATAAACACACACACTACTAGCCCTGACGTTCATAAAACTATACCCATAGCCCTATAGCTTCCTATCTCAGTAAATATTCTACCATATAATTGAAAATGTTCATAATTGAAACAAGCAAGTAAAAAAAATTTGCTACCAAATTAAGCTCTCCTCCTCCCTGAATTATTATGAAAATTCTCGCTAAAAAATCAAATGTCCAGCAATTTTTCCTCCCTTGTCTTTTAAGTCACAATGTTTATGTAATATTATGAGTCTTGGAAAGATATTTTCCTTGTTTAATTCACCATGGACATGTACAATGTAATAATCATTTTTCTCTATGTTTGGGTCAAGAATCCAACATTAATGCTCCTAATTAACTATGTCTATATACAAGTTTATATACATACTGTGAATAGTAGTGGAAATGTCATGAGCAGCGTAGTGAGCAGGTGAATGTACGTGTAGCAAAGGTAAAAATACATTTTTTCCCTTTAAATTTCCCTCCCGCTTAATCTTTCAAAAATTTTTTTTTTGAGGAGGGTTCAAAAAGCTTTATTATGATTACTTAATCTTTCTTACTCACCCATAGAATTTTCTCTATTTTTTATCCATTTCGGGAGTAAATTCTGCTCCACACACGAGTATGTACGAGCTGAAGCATGAATTTTAAAGACATTGGTTTAACGAGTGATGAGCACTTGACTTCTCACTCCGTTGCAGAAAAGTTGATGTGACTCTTCTTTCTCTCTCTCTCTCTCTCTCTCTATCTCTCTCTCTCTAGAGACGTATATAAAAATATATGTTGTTCGTCGTAAGAAATAAGAAATAAGCATGTTCAGGGTTGCCATCAAAGTTTGAACTTCCACTTGGCATTTATGAAGCTACACGTTTTTCAAACTTGTAATGCGAATTAACCATGCAGGAAAGCGGAAGTTGGTTAAAAGGTATGTCACATTATAGGAGAGTTTATATACATGTGATGTGTTCATATATGCATAAGGGGCGGATGCACCAAGACAACCTCTCTCTCTCTCTCTCTCTCTATGAAGGTACATTTAATCCTGATTTCCAGTTCACACACCGCAAAATATCTCTTAAGCCTCTCCTTATAGCCATGGACTACCAAGCCCAGTGTCGACACCTGCTTTGCACATCCATCCATCCAACCTTACCTCACATTAGCTCTCTTTGATACAGAGTAAAAAAAGGCAAAGTACAAAGTGATTCTGAGGAGATACACGAAGTTCTACATATTATGTGTATATTTTGTTTTCTCAAAGATTCTACAATGCGGCGATGTATAACAGGAGGGAAAAAAATAACAATGTGTTAATGTATAAATGCGAGTACCCAGGGGTTTTTTTACCCTAGAAAATATAGGTAGTTTTGCTGTTGGAAAGTACGAAAAAATCCTTATCTTGCCATGCTCTCTGACGCTTAAAATAAAGATTCTTCTCAACGATCGCCAAGTTTTGAACTTTGAAGAGAAATAGCCAACTTTTTTTTAAACCATCTTATATGTATGTAAGGAAAGGGAAAAAAGTAAACTTGTATGAACTTCTACACTAGTGACTTTTCAGGGATTTTACGTAAAGGACCTCAGGCCGGAAGTAAGGTGCTCGGTTGAGTTACGCTTCGCATATGTCGCTGGCTGAAATAATGATTGGAGTCAACTGTAACGTGATGCATTACATTATTCGGATGTATATGTGTGTGTATTTATATGTATCAAAATGATAAACCCTTTTCCAACATCGCATCATCCATATAGCGTTATGTACATTCTAGCTCCTCTTACCGTAGGACAACCGCTTCAATTTAATACTACGGTAATAAACACAAGTTTGCATTATTACTCCCATGAAATCTGCTCTCTCTCTCTACATATAAATGTGATCTATTCATGCTACCCGACGACCGACCGACCCTGTCTGGTCTTCACCCTTCCGTGGATAATTAATCTTTATAAACAAGTATATATATGAAAAGAAATATTACTCAAAAATCTAATTCATTATTTTTACTTACCACTTTCAATTATATTTTTTCTTATTATTAATAATATCATTTTATTACTTGATTACCATCTTACCCTCTACAGAAAATCCCTCAGCATTGGCATGTAACATTATTAAGAAACATAAATACATACTTTGAAAATAATAATAATTATTGTTATTTTTTTGAAACCGGAGTTTTCTGTATAAGTAATTATATTTAATAATTGTACATACATACAAGCTGAGAGACTTCCCTTATATTACACCTGCACCTACAGAGACACACGACAGTGTGGACTATGCGGAAGTGGGAATCAGCGGTCGTAAAGTAAATCAAGGGAAAAATATAATAATTATTACTGTTTCCTATCTCTCAATTCTCTTGAAAGTTCTCATGCGAATAAGTAACTTACAAGAGGCATTAAAAATAATTCATTTGAATTCAAATTATAATTACTACTAGAAATTGAGGAGGTATAGAGTCAAGGTAGATGGAGACACTTTTTTTTAGTGCTTAACTTGTTTATAGTCAAGTCTATGGGATATTGTCATTGGCCTGGCCAAATATGGCTGGGTGAAGGGTGGACAAAACTGTGCTACTTGCGATGACAATAAATCTTGTAGTAGTAGTTGTAGTATAGTAGGAGCGTAGTAGTAAGTAGTAGTAGCAATTCATAAATTATCTCTTACCGTGTGGTACTACTTGTTTGTTTCTCTCTCTCCCTCCCTCTGTCCGTATGTATGTAAATAAATATATTGGTTTATTTACATTGGTATTTCCTCCATTACTGATTCATATGGATAGGTTCAAGTTGAGGCTAATGACCACATAAATAATTTTCCGCTGGACCCAACTTGCCTTTTTCCATCGTCAAATTATTGTGAGCAATTAAAGTTATGATCTTTTTTTCAGCTCAGATAAATGTTATAATCTCCTATCTATGCGTGTATGTGTATTAAGATAATAAAAGCTTGGCCTCTGGATTGGTCTCTTAAAGTCCCTCTCCTAGACTCTATTGGTAATTATTCGAGGGCATAAGAGTATCTAAGTATACTGGTTAAGGCCAGGGCCTGAAAAATACTTTTTTTTAATGTTCCTCATGAAATGGGAATGGTGTCGTACACGGTAGCAGTGCCGGAGTTAAATTAAAGGACCTGGCGAAATTTCCCTGTAGTAAAAATTAAAGGCATCGTCAATTTCTATGTCTGTAATAGTCGATTAAAAGTATCGTTCATCATAAGAGTCTTTTTTTTTAAAGGTAGTCTCTTTTCTTGCAGTGCATGTCCTTAATAGTAAGCTTCACCTTATTCAAATAGCAATTTCAATAGAATTAAATACACAAGTTTACACCCACTCGTAATTTGTGGACTCAGTACAGTAATTTGAACAAGACAAACAGTTAATATTTGGCTTGAAGTATCATATGAGAAATCTCTGCACTTTCAGTATATAGGGATTCTATACTAACTAAGAGTGTAGAAAAAAATCAATATTATAGTATATGCTTGGATCAGAATGATTCAATGGACTAGGCCTAAAAAACCATTATGACTCGCCTCATTCTTTCCTTTCCTGGAGTTGAAACAAAGTTCATGGGGGAAAAACCGGTATACCCGGTATAGAGATTTGTGAGTGATAGATTTAGTTTTAGTGTCACAATCCTTTTTAATTGTTGGGATGTGCGTAAGTGGACGGAGAGATAATTAGCCTTGGAGAATGTTTTTCTCCAGTATAACTCAGGCCGTATACCTTACATATACTATAATGACATGTGACGCCAAAGCAATTATCAGAGTTGAAGCTCATCCTTGATGAGTTTGCCAAGCACAAGGTTTCTGACTTGGTGATAATACTTAGCGGAAGGGAAGGTTGAATGGGAGCCCCTAAAGTAGCTATTTGACTCGGTTCCATAGAAATACTACTACTATTTCCCAGCCAGACACAATTAATCACCTGTCCCTGTACTTCCTAAAATCAGAGGACATGCATACATGTTGTTAACATAGTACTGGAGGGGGAAAGGTGAATGAAAAGAAATGTGTGGAGGGTAAGAAAAAAGAATTGGCAGAGTAGATGAAGGAGCTGGTGAAGGCGAGGGAATAGAAGTTGTTCCTCCCAGCCAAACAGACCGACACTTTACATGGTCAATGCTTAGAGAGGATTTTTGGCATAGCCCTATATATATGTACACCAAAGTATACATAAAAGTTGATAGTAATGACTCATATACGTAGAATAATAATTGTGCTGGGACATGGTGCATATCTCCATAGAAGAAAAATAAAGGGAAAAATTATAACTTGTACAATGAAATTATTCAAGCTACTTACTTACTCAGGGGTGACTCTCGGAGTGTATAGTATTAATGGAGAGAGTCTCATGCTTATAATTTACATAAAAGTTTCTATTTTGATCCAGGTATGTTTTTTTTATTTTGAAAAATAAAAAAAACAGTATTAAAGTAGTAAAGGAATATAGAGAGGAAGGATATGGAGCGGGGAAAGAAAAATTTTTCAAAGAAATAAGTAAAGCCAAAAAAGCCCGTGCCAGGCATTTGCAGGCGCCGGCCTGTCAGAGAATTGACAAATTGAATAGCTCATGGATTGTAGTAAACCATTGCTTACAGCAAAAAGTATATCCGCACTATGCTTTTGTCCCACTATACTCAGTCAGGGCATTTGTACTCAACCAAACTATTATTATCAGGTTTTTTCCCTTCCCTCTGCTTCATGCACTCACTGCGGAATTCCTTAGAGAAACTCCAACCTTTTTGTTTGGATAAATATAGTCAACTCCACTGACTATATATTCCCCACCCCTTCCTGGCTTCTAGTAGACTTTCTTCCTCTTTCTTTCTCCGACTTGGCTCTCACTCTGTATTCTCTCTATAAATGAAGGAGGAAGCGATTGGGAGGGAGACATATGAGCACGTACGAGTCCATAGCCTTTTCCTTTTGGTGTGGACCGTTCTAAACTGGTTGTCTACAGAAAGGTGAAAGTGTCTCCCTCACATGATCTATTTAACTTGTTTGCCAATTGAGGAAGCGAACGGTCAATAGCGTTTCCCGTACAGTTTTCTTTTACTTTTTTTTTTTACCTCTTACCTTGTCATTGAGCTTCAAAGGCAAACTCCATCTTTTCAACCCTTTCATTTTTTTCCCATTCAATATTTTAATTTCTCTAAATATTCTTAAGAAAATTGATAATAATAATTATTATTCTAAGCTGTATTTTTTCAATGGGAAATTCTTAATGGAAATTTTGTGATCCCACTATGTACAATATATACAAGCCGCTATGTGAATCATCACTGCTGAGTCTAATAGCATAGTGCTTGGATTAGCAAAACTTTGATCTACAATCCTGGTCAGGACTGAAGTTACTGCTGTACTTGGGATTATAATGTATTTGGGTGGGTCTCTGTACATAATGAAGTTTGGACAAAAGGGAAGGCATTTATTAAGTGCCTACTCATTAAGACTTACTGTTCCTTGTAAATGGTAACGTGATTTACGTATAAGGTCTGTCCCTGAGACAGGACAAGTCCCTCGGACCCTTTCAAGTCCAACAAGTCCCATTTAGCAGGGAAGAACTAATAATGTGAGGGAAAAATGGCAGAGCAATGTGAATATATAAAGTCTCATGTCTTGTGGGAGGAATAAAGGGAAAAAGATCAGCACATGAAAATATGGAGAATGGAGCTTGATTTAATGTTGTTACGAGTTTTACTATATAGTTTGAGGAGATTCTAGGTAAATACATGAGAGCGTAGTACGGGTGTGCATGAGAACTTTAGAAGGCCTTTTCCTCTGGATTTTATTCATGTGGACCCCCCTTTGCGCCTAACATTAAACTTTTACAGCTCATTTACTCAGATTCCTGGACATTAAATATCTTTTTAATGTCCAATGTGTAGTATCTATATAACATGCATTGGAAATTCTGGCTCTCTTAACTTCTCTCTCTCTCTCTCTCTCTCTCTCTTGTCTCTATATTTGACTACTGTGTAGACCAGGGCTGTTTGGAGAGTTGGGTCGGAGATATATGTAATTTGTGCTATGTGAAATAACCCTTTTACTCCCAACTGGTTATGTTACCTTTTCCCTTAGAAACACACCATCTCGTTGAGTAGTAGGAAGTTACTACCCTTTATATTCACGCAAACACATATGAAACTTATGAATGGCCATCAGGCCCATAAAAGTGAAAAAAGTAAGATTTCATCGCTCACACGATTTACTATAGACTTTCTGCATACTTTGTATATGAATGTCTACCTGTAATTATATGAAACTCCAGCCTTTGTTAGCTACCTTACTCAAGCCCAGACAAAGGTAATGTACGTTGCTACTGAAATTCAGCAAAAGCTTCCAACAACTCCCAACAAAACTACTACATAAATTCCTCCAAGCTTATAGCATTCAAGAAAATACCTTGAATGTTACATTTCTTCTCCAAGCTACAGTATAATATACAGTAGTCCAGTGACGTCAATTCTTTCCCATATTAATCCCGTCTTCCTCCATAGTTTCCTTATTCGGACTGACCTGAAAGAATTTTGATGTGTCTGGAAATTTAAACGTTTTCATACCAACCCACTGAACTTTTATTCCATTAAACTAAAACAACTTTAAATTGAAGGCATCACTCTAAAAGTCAGCTTAATTACTAGCACAATTCCCACATACAGAGGAAATGAGTCCATCCAAAAAAAGTTTTATTAATTTCAGTTGGACAGGTGTCACAGTACAGATTATACCTTGCAAGAATCAAAAAAATTTTATTGAAGACGACCTACAAAAATTACACCAAACTAAAATTCTTACCGATATGGCCGAGAAAGGCACGAAAGAAATTATTACTATTTTAAAAAATACCTAAATAAATCCAACTTTAATGAGGTTTCAATTTTTCATAGGGAAATTATACATACATGCTATATCAGAGCATATAGAGTCTCCTCAAATAATAAATATAGGATGGCATAGTAGAAAATAAAAAGTTAAAAATCCCTGAGAGTTGCTGAATTCATTTTTTTGGGACTACTGAGTGAGCTATTATCGTGGCTCCTATTTAGCATCCTCCTTTTTTGCTTCCAGTCCAGTCCACGCCTATTAATCGTGGACATAAAATGAGTAGGACTTTATGGTTATTTGTACCATGTTAAAAATCTTATCTTCCCCCTCAATCTGGGGCTCTATAACAATGGTGCCATTCTAGTTGGTTGACCTATAAGATAAAAAAAAATATACATATATTTTTTTTAAGATTGAAAATATTATGATGGTACATTTACATTGAAAGTCAGGGAAAGGTGTATCATTTACCTGCCTCAGCCAGGAAGGGCAAAGTATAGAATATTTCATTGGCCATGTATAAAAATATTTTATTATATGATTAGGTAATGGAAATGAATTGTGGGAAACATCTGCTGACCGATTCTTATCCTCTCTTTCTCTCACCCCCATTCATAGTTTCAACACACAGAGCTATTGATAAACCCAGATTAATTTGCATTCACAGGATGCAAGGTTCTCCCTCTTTATAACTAATTGATTGAGAAGAATAATAACAGTAATAATAATAATATATACCCACAGGAAAAATAAAGAGCTTTTCATATACATAAGAACTTTACTATTAGGAGCTTCAACCTCCCCCCAACCGCTCAAGCTTACATAAGCTGAAACACTTAACATTAAAATGTAATCCTTCCAGTTTAGGCTCTCATAGATTTGGCTACATCGTCAAAAGTTAATCAACAGAATTATTATTGTGACTAAATAGTGAGTTTTCCAGCATAACGCTCACTCTAAAACCTACTTGTACTGGTTTTATAGGCAAACATCGGAGCACCAGCAGAACACACCATCACTTTGGTGCAGGTGTATTGGCATTCACATTCCATGCTATACACTCCAAGCTGTAGTAGTATGGCTCTACATAATTAAATACATAAACAGACAGTACAGAGAGAGAGAGAGCAGTAAAGTTGAGCTATATACACTATTCCGTAGAACTAAGGTAAATTACACGGATAAATCCAGGCCAAATGCATATATACGTAACTCCAGCATAAACATTATACTCTCCCGTAGGAATACATAGGATTTCTTAATACTGCCATAAGGAATATTACATATTACAACTATGAGACTACTCAAGTGAGTCAATCAGCTTTCATGGCAAATTGCAACCAAAGTAATTCCTAGCAGACAGTTCTTGTCCTTCGTATATAGTATTATTGGATACACATAGAATACATACCTACTACTTACTCCTCCTAGACACTATCATCATGAACGTTGACATGACCATGTGGAGCTAATGTGCTATTAAAATGTGATGGGAATTTAATTACATTGATGGCTTTGGCTTTAGAACCGTTAAAAGAGGATTTAGAGTTTGCCTTAACTTTCCCTCAACTCCATTCCTTTTGTCTCCATTACATACAATTTCCTCCATCCCTTTTGTCTCTCACCCAAATCTAATATTTTCTAGTACATTTTCCACTGTAGTTGGAGTTTACATGAAAAAAATCCATTTTTGATGGACTTTCTCCAAATTGAATTACTATAACAACCAGCGCAGCGGTCTCCCTGTGCAAGTGCTATTATTGACGAGTTATTAAAGTGCGCATGAAAGAAAATCCAAGAATTCCTCTCGGAGAGTGGAAATACATAATATTAAAAGAAGAGAAAAATATATATAATATTTTGACACGTAAAAAAATCGAGGGTTGGAATACAGTAACTCCCGCAGTTAGGAAACTGTGCTACCTCTATAGTGAGATCTGACTGATCAGGTAGTGTAGGATGTGTAGAGTTGAGCCTGTAGTGAGCACACCTCATAAATGTTCCTGACTTTTGAGTTAACTGTGAAACAGGGGAAAGGTTTGTTTTAACTGAGACTCTACATAGTATATGATTTGAATGGGAAGGAGTTTTAGTTTTGTCGGGATAGCATAACTAAAAAAGGATATTGGAGTGATGCATGTTATATTTGTACATGTTGAGTCAAGGGAGTCCGGAAACATGGATAGACCACCTTGAGGATGGGACATGGTGTTTTGTTTTGTGTCATAATAACTTTTCCCTTTGATAATAGGAGAGACGTGTATTAGTATAAATATAGTGTGTATACACACCATCCTATATATACGAATATAGTAGTAGCCATTTTGTCCTGAAATCTTCTGTTGCAATGTAAGCTGTTATTTGTTTAAGTGTGTGTACATTTGTTTGATAAAGCTTTTGTTCAATTCCATGTATACCTGAACAACAAGGCTCTTTCACTCTTCATAAGGTTATATATGGTACTCTCCATGTAGAGTTCCCTTTAAACACATGTTTCTTCCACACACACACACACACACACACATACACATCATCATCATAAGTTACCTTGGTTTTGGCTTTTGGTAGGAATTTTTTTACCTTTCCCTTCCCTCTGTCTGAACCTCTCTCTCTCTCTCTCTCTCTCTCTCTCTCTCTCTAGTATATACCTTCACACTAATGTACATAGATCCTGGGGTGTTCCCAGTTAGCTTTAGCTGAGCAAGGTTCAGAGCTGTAGTGGAGTTAGATGCATGCACAAAGCAGAACATGCACGCGACAGAGCCATTCATCTCCATTTAACTGCCGAACTTTGACAATCTTGTCGAAAATCTTCCATGGTAACTATCGTCCAAACATAGTACTGTTCAAACCCCTACACCTTACCTTGTCCACCGCTACTAGTGAAAGTCCCTTGTGTTCTTTCCAGTTGAGAACTTCAGACGGCAGCTACTCTCCCGTAATACTCTTGCCCCGTCCATACCTTTTCCAAGCTTTTAATAATTGTATCCACTACACCCTAAATTCACGCTTTCTCCTTCACGACCTCACATCCTTGTATTATTTTTCTACCTAATAAATCTCTTTCTCTCTCTCTCTCTCCGAAACTTCTTCTATACCCTACATTGAATTATTTATAAGTTGAGAAAAATCCTAATAAATTCAACTATAGAGTAATTTATATCTCAAGTAACTTTAACTTTTACTCATAGTTTCTGTGAATTTCCTAACCTCGTTTTTTCTCTAATCTCTTCTACACTTCAGCTATACTCTGCTTCTATCTTCCTCATAATAGGTAAGCTCTGCTCTCTGTCTTGATTCCATTTTATCCATTTTATCAAATAGCATAAGTTTGTAGAAATTACTCTTGTGGTTTTAATACATTTTTTCGAGTACACATTCTATTTACTGTGATACTATGTGCCCATGCTCACTGTAGTATATATGCATTTCTATGCATTATTTCTTCAATGCTCCTTAGTATATAGAATACCCTTGAAACTCACAAACCAATAATGGGACTTTCACTTAATTTGGAAATTTTGCATATGCGTAGTCAACAAATTACGGTTTGGCCATGCAATGTCTGTTTTTTTTTCTTAAGTTAGTGCACACATATATTGTACACCTACTCCAATGGTGACTTTCCTTTTGAGTTTATAGAGCAATTGGAATTTGAATTATCCTAATTATCTTATTATGCATTTTCCTTACACAAGCAATATGAGTTGTAAAAAAACCCAGGCTTTGGCGAATCGTTTAATCGATTTGTCATTTCTTAGGCTAAAAACTTTAATATTCCTTATTGAACATTGTTCATGAAGGATTCATTGAGTTTGGTAGGGGGAATGTGTGTTATTGGTGTGGAAGTAAATTGAAGGGGAATAATAATTATTACTATTTAGCCCAACATTAATATTTTATATGAAAGTAGTAGTAGGAGCATATAATTTCCATTTTGAGCCGCTGTTTTTTTTACAGTGCTGGCGTGGTGCTACTCCTTTGGAATCCAGTAATGTAATTATGTGGATTTTGTAAAAATAGGTTCTTATTATAAATTAAACAAATGCTTTTTTTAATTACAAAAGGATGGACATTTTTAAGTGCTCACTGTAAGGGAGAAGGTTTTGTTCCAAATGAAAAAATAATTTTGACTGTTTGTGTAGCATTATTCATTAAAATCAAGTCCATTTCTTTAGACTTTATGTAGACGTCTATAAAAGGTTAGAAAGAGGAATGGTAGCTGGATTATTACATCTACGAGCATAGGAAAGAGTCTGGCTTCATTTGGGCTATGGCCAAAAGTGTAACAAATTCCGAATCTTTTCGGCTACCAATTGAGTCCCAGAGTGTGCAACTGCGCTCATACGACATGAGTCCATTAGTACTAGAGTTTCCCTAGCTTTTCCCGTTAGCTCAAATGGGAATGGAGTGGGGATAGCAAAATTTTTAATCCTCTCGTCAGCAAACATATGAGATACTTGACTATGAAAAATGCTCTCATTAACATTTCTCCATATGAGCACTTCATTTACTGTAGTGCTTGTAATGGATGAAAAGGAATTTCTAGGAAGCAATTATTTCAAAAGAACATACAAACTCTTTATAGGGTAACCTTAGCGTGAGGAAAAGTTTGAAAAAAAATTCAGGTAAGAGTAAATTTTACCTTGAGCAATCAATGAAGTGGCAGTAAGCTCGTGCACATCCCTCTATATATAGAAAGGTGACCACGAAATTGCTAAACTACTTCCCCTGAATCGCCATGTGTGTCTTGAGCCAAATAAAATGTCTTTTATAAGGTTGTTCACATGCTATACAGGAGCATCCTTTGGGCTTGTAGAGTTTCAAGTCAAGAAGGCAAGTTTAATATACGACCTGTGTTGTAGTAAAAGGTGGGAAAAACGTTGTCATGAGCGACAGCTGTTTTCAAATTGGTTTTTGTCGACAGAGAGTAATCAATGTATAGGGAAGAAAGGAGTGAGTGAAATTATTCCAGCTTTTTGTCCGTTCCATGGTTTTTTCCTTCTTCTTCTTCTTCTCCTCTCATTTCAAATTATGGTTGTACCTTCTGACTGAGGATGTATGTATTGTATGAACAAGACATTGGAATGAAAAGTTCTTCTCTATATAGTGTAATAAATGATACTGTCGCGCGGATTTGATTCAGGCGGTTTGATATTGCATATTGTATTTTTGGGGTAGGAATTTTGTGCTAGAGCCATTATGGGGATATCTCCAAGTGTATCTGCTATTATACGTTCATAAATATGAGACTCTCCTGGTTTCGTACCTCTCTCACTCCTCTCAAATGATAAATTGACCTTCCTCATAGTTCCTTATTTTATCCACATATTTCCCATTAAAGTTATCCCCTCTTCATGTATAACGTACATAATAGCTATGAGGATGGTAAAAAACCTATATTCAAGTGGTAGTGTTGTAGTAGTAGTAGTAGTAGGAGTAGTAGTGGCGGATATTATTCTAATGTGAAAAATTATGTAAACAATAAGGAGTAAAAGGTATATTTGAAGAGTGCTCCCTGTGTACAACTGCACAAAACTACAAAATGAGAACTCAAGTCGCGTGTTTATTCCTATGGTATTCTATTTGTATATTTATATGTGGGAGTTTTATTATATATCAAGAAACTATAGGGACTTGGTCATACTATCTTGGAAGGAAAACTCCAGGAGCTAAATAGTATCACTGCGTCTTAATAACAGTAATAATTCCCATGGGCCAGTGGAGTGTGTACCAATTCCAGAAGGACTCCTTCTTAGTAATTAGCTTGCCAAAGAGTACTATTTAAATTGTAAATGCAAGAAAGAAGTTGGAATTTAAGTGACTTGTACATAGCTTTCTCCGGTCCAAGCTTAATGACTTATACCTGCATACGTTGTTGGTGAATGTGCACACCTTGGCTCTGCTCGATTCTGTCGGGTCCCAGTGGGGCCATGTGTATCAAAATGGGTTGTACATTGAGAGAGAGAGAGAGCTATAGAAGAAGTGAAAAAAAAAGAAATTCATGGTTTGGAATAAGTTAGGCCTGGCGTAAGTAAATGGTGATTGGTGAGGCAGTAACACGGGAGTAATATCTCCGTGAATAGCAATCATGTAAGGCCAGCCATCTCTCCATGTATCAATTACTATTAGTGCTCAAAAGTCATATGCATCCAGCATCTCCCCCGTATGTAGTTTGAAGATTGCGTGTCAAAGGATCATCAGGAGTTGGAATTTATGTTAAAATAAACCAGTGGAAATTCTCAATGACTACGTGAGCACTGAAGCATATGTTGAATTGCTTTGTATATTTGCACCAACTTTTGTTTCTACCTCGAGTCTAAGGACAGAGAGTGGGACTTGAAAATAAAAAAAACGACAGGATAAAAATCTCAAAGACGTATAGAACAAGAGGAGTGAGGGAGTTTGAGAGAGAGAGAGAGAAAGCTCGAAGAAAAATATTTCCTCGATTTAGATTAGATGAACAAAAAGAAAAGTTAATTTGCATTTGCGCACTTTTATCGATACACCGGTCGATTCACCTCAACCCTTTCCTTTGTAATCTGCGCTACTTTTCGTCTTCCATACTATCTTATAGCCATACATTTTTACACGTATTTGTACTATATAGCGCCCATTTCCAAACACTAGCAATTGAACTATGTACATGTACATATACCTTTCCTACTATGTACAAGGAAGGTTCAACCTATCCAGCATTGAGATTTAATGGATTTACCTGACAACTATTATTAAAATAATTTTAACCGTAGTTTCTACATATCATAATATGTCTTTTTTCTAGAAAACCCTCCCCTCTCCAATCCTAATTGTTTTCTACAGCCACACTTTTTACAGCTTAACTTTTTATACTCCAGAAAGAACCAACAATTATTTTCAATCCGTTGTTTGTACTGTTTTGATTTAAATCTATTTCTTGGAATTTAGTCCCTAATTAATTTTTACATCTCGGATGGAGTATCTACATGTATAAAAAATATGGATTTTGGAACCAATGTATAAAATTCATAGTAATTTCTCTTTAATCTCAATATCCTTCATCAATTTAACTCCTTGGAATTAAAACACTATATTTAAATTTATTAGTGAGAAAAGTTGATTATTTTTGTAGAAGAAAAAGCTCGCTCATGAAAAGTATATAGCTACGTATGTACAGTTCTGTATATTAAATCTAGGCAGTAATGTGTGAATGTTCCAACAATTTGCCATGGTTCAATAATATTTGAAGTTTTGATAGAATTGCGCTACAGAGAAACATTTGTTTTTTCTTCTTCGTCGATTCTCTTCACGCTGGCTTGGTAGGGGTGTATTTAAGTTTGGTTTCAAGGGGGAGGAACCATAAAAACCTTGCTTTACCCTTTTGTAAATAAAATTCTACATTTGCTCTCTTGCATTCGGCCGGACATTTAGCTACATATTTTTAGCTTTAGTCTTCTCAGTTAATTGGTTACAGGAAAAAACCGGTGTTTTGTCCAATGTATCGCATATCACATTTGCTACCACCCCCAACTTTCAACTAAAAACATACGTACATGTTTATATCATTGACGAGCTGAGAGTTGTGAGGAGGGGATTGGCCCTTAGTCACATCATATAAATTGGATTATTTTATTATTTTCCAAGATTGTAAAATCTCTAGGTCTTTCAAGGAGTTTGCAGTCTACAGAAACTATACTACTCGCTCCTAATACCCGAAGAGGTTTCAGATAAAACTCTCTCTCTCACTCTTTCTCTTTCACTCTTAAATGGTAAAAGGGAAAAAATTCAGGGGGAATTATTCTAGAGTGACTATGCGGCAGTAGTCAACTTTATGTAGATGATAATGACTAAGTGCAAAAGGGTTAATGAGTAGCAAATATAGGTCTATTGCGTCAAATATGTATTTCATTATGATTCCCTCTATTCGCTTGAGTTTGCAAGATTGAGAACATGCACAAGTACAATTTGACTATAGTATAGGGAGAGAAATTATGTATGAAAATTAAAACGTATCTGTATCGTATGCACATAATATGTGCTACAGTATAAAAGACTAGGCACTATGCTATAAAGGTATTTATTATTTTTGTCAACCCGCACACACACGCAAATGTTTAAGGTAGAAAGTGTATTGGTGGAGTCTGGCTATGACTGTTCCACTCAGAGTATACACACAGTGTGTTTGTGTGTGTGTGTGTCTACGAGCACGAGAGAGTGTGTGTGTATGTGTGTGTATGTGTGTGTGTGTGTATATGTGTGTGTGTATGTTTGGGACATTTGAGTGAAGGATAGGAAGGAGGTAGAGAGAGAGGAAGTCAGGGGGAGGAGTTTGAACTCGCAATCCTCCCAGTACCACAATGAAATTACAAACTCACCAGCAGATTTTACCTGAATCTACTACCTGTGTTATGTACTGGCTATGGAGGATTCCTCCTTATATTGAGACTCACCATAGTTTTCTCACCACATTGCTTTTGGTCAGCAGCAGGATGACAACCGTGGCTCTTCGTTAGCAGCCTAAGAAAAAACTCCCTGTGTTTTCCCATAAAGCATATACCACAGAACGTCAGAGAAGGTTGGAGCTCTACCACTATTATTACCACTACTGCTACTTTGCCAGGACGACAGTACTGTTTTGTTGCACTCCACAGTAACAATCAGTGTACTTTACTCGTAGTGGCTACATCATGATTATCTCCTTGAAAAAATCAATTCTTCGTCTACAAAATTCTTCCTTCGTGTCTGTTCTTTCCCTGCCTCTGCTGTTGTGACTGGATATTACACCGAGAGGTTTGTCAGTGTGTGCTTGCTTGTGCGAGGAGAAAAAAAACAACTATTTTTCTCACTGCCTACACCAAAATATAATGTCGACTCTCATTATTTTAACTTTGAAAAAATAATTCGGGGAAAAAGGAACAAGTTCTTTTTTTTGGAACATCCAATAAAAGTTTAGGAACTTCATTTCAATTCTCACATACATTTAATGTATGTATATATAGACATTCCGATTTTTAAACAAAATTTATACATGTCTTTACTTCATTCAGACCAATAAGTTCAGTGATGGTCAAAAGTTTTTTTTATCGCGTGATTTCACTCTACATTGACAATATATAAGAGAGCCGACAACGAAAGCCGCATTTTACGTAGCAGCCGCTTCAGTCGAAAGTCCAAAGGCTGAGAAATCAGTATTGGTATGGCCATGGCTCCGGCCACACTCTTCGCATTTAATGTCGTCGGAACGTTTCTCTGCTGCTCAAGATCCCACAACCAGCACCATCACCGTTCCCTAAGTCCAACTCGAAAAGTTTCCAGGAATTATAGACATTCATGCAGAAGTGTTGGAACTTGTGACGTATCTCTATAGACTTGTCTCCAAAGGAAAGTCAAGTGAATTGACCAAGTCTATTTATTAAAAGACGGTCGTCTCTTTACTGTGCTTTTCCCACTTGATTCCTGATTGTGTGATTTTTTGAAAAAAATCCAACTTTTTCGACAACTTTCTCATTATATAATTTTTCTTGGGAGGAATTATTGTGGAATTTTCGTCTCATATTCCCTATGAAATTTCAAGGCTTGGAAGGAAAGTGCCTTTTTGAGAGGAATTTAAACGGGAGTTCTATCTCATGGGGAGGATATTTCTTGGAGAGGATATTATATTTTTTTACACCGAAAAAAGGAATAAATTCAGTGCTTGTTTGTTGGCAAAGATGGAAATTACGTGTAAGTTTCTATATTACTCTGAGGGAGGATGGGAAGGGAATTGATAATTTTAATTAATAATAATAATAAATTATATTACTACAATAGTTATATATAAGGTTAAGGTTAAGAGGAACTTTGCCATAAAATGTGTGAAGCACATCTCAATTACAGATGTACCCTCATACATGTTGGCTAATGGTTATGTAACATTTTATATGAAGGCGGAAAGTTACGGTAAGTGGCTGGAAGTTGGGAGAGTAAAGAAAAAAAAAAGAACCGATGGAATATAAAATGAGAGGGGTAAGAGGTAGGAGAGCAGAGACAAAAGGGAACTTGTCTAATAGCGTAATATTTGTTGAGTCTACCTATCTCTACACTCCTGACTCTCTGTAATGTGAAATAAAATTTCTCGTCTGAGTTTAACTGTGGAAAACAACATTAGAGAGTAATAATTGGTTGTAGTAGGAGAGGAGAGTAGAGGATGAAAGAATTGTTTGGCTTTGCAACTCTCCTCCATATAATATGTAGTAGAAAAGTAGAGATGGTATTTTCCATGATTGTCGTTGAACTAGCAAGAGAGTCCCTGTATACTACTTACAGCTTGTAATGAGTTCTTCCGCGGCTGCAGGTGTGACTGTACTATTAAATTATTATTGCAAGATGAAATACATTTTCCTGTTGTGTGCACTAATAATTCTTTTTTATTCAGTTACTCTTATGTGTTTTCTTGTATAGGAGCTAATACAGAGTTAGCGAGAGAGAGAGAGAGAGACAGAGACAGAGGATGTTAGGGAAATGTATACAGAGTGCCTTTATTCCAGACAGTTTAGCTCATGTGTGTGCACATTATGTAGATAACAATTTTATTTATCATTATGTGCATCTTATGGTTTCAATCCTATTTCATATTTATGCTACTCTCCACTGATTTCCACAGATGCTCTTTCACTCTATAAAAATAACTCAAGCAAGGGACATAAAACCGCTCCATTTTCCTAACCTCTGCCTCACTTCCTTTGTATTTTACCTCGGCACCAGCCTTTTCAGCTTGACTTGCCATCAATTTCATGAGAATAAAAATTACTCGGAACTCTTCATCCTGCCTAGTCCTGCACAATTGAAGTGTTTCCTTTTTTTCAAAATCACTCCAAGAGACATGTACCGTAGATATTTACATATTTCGTATCTCTTGCAGTGACTCTAAAAAAGGTATTTTTTTAAAACTATATTTCAATCTAATATTTTCTGGTTTTTATGAGAGCTAATTACTCCAAACCATATTTACTTACCTGTAACCCTTTCTAGAAATCTATCATCTACAAATCTTTACTTTTATTAGCCATTTAAAGGGAATTTTCAAAAAACTCACTTGAGAGAAATCTCAGTATTGTTTGTTATGAGAAAAACCCAAGTCTACGCCTTAAAATGTCTGATTTACGTGAAGAACTTGAAGTGCATAGTGCATCTATATTTTAGACATTTTATGACGTAGAGAGAACTGAGCGCGCTGGTTTATTACGCGTCATATAGACCGTTACAAAAGGTGAAATCTTTTCGCCTGGTATGCCGGCGCTAGTGTATACATCGCAACACGTCACACCCACCCATACGTCTTTTAGTATGGACATGACATATGTAGGGCTAAGAAATAATAAGCTTGTATAAATACCGTCTCAGTGTATAGCCAGTGAGTAGTCTAGGGTGGACCGGGTCCGAAACCGGTAGCGTTGTTCATGTGCTCAGCAAAATATAATAATGTATTGTAGACCATTACATTTTCATTGATTGTGTGTGTGTGTGTGTGTGTGCGTATACATGTGAACGCCTCAATTTCCTAACAGTTTTAACTTTGTTTTTTTTTGTTTTACCTTTTCCAGGTGCTAGAATTGCCATTGGTATGGAATATGATGACTCCCAACGGCTGAGAAAACTCTGGTTGCAACGTGGTTGAGTTGAGACTCTCAGAGACTCTGGAGCCAACGTTAACAACCAACTTCCATATGGACGTGTGAGCAATGGGAAGAAAAATCCATTGTCATTCCAACTATATACTTACTGTCTATCTATTTGAAATGGAGCTTCTTTTCAAGAATTTACTACGCTCTGGGATTCTATGAGGAAATTAATGAAAAAATTCCACAATTATTCTCTTCGTCTCTTCTCTCAAGTCGGACGAGAGAGAGAGAGAGAGAGAGAGTTCAAGTTCAAGTCAATAATAAAAAGCCAAACGGTGGAGAGGGAGAGAGACAAATTGGAAATGGTAATTATCCACATTGAAGGTACTTAATAATAATATAGTGAAGTAGTTCATTTTTTATATTTTTTTCCTATAATAATGTTAAAAGCTTGAGATATTTTTTATTATTGCAGTTGTATAGATTTATCATGCTATTGCTATTTTTCAGTTTTATCCAAAGTTCACTGGCTTTTTCCTAATATGAAATAATATGTATAGGAAATTTATTACGAGGGAGTTGAGGTGTGCATGAGAGAATTGTCGTTCCTTTCATTCACTCTTGAATAATATTCCGTGGGCTAATGTATAGTATAGAATAGAATAGGACGAGTAAATAGTGGCAGATTGCCTCCAGGCCTTTTGATGGTTGGAAGTACAGTATAACATCTGCACTTCCGGCCTTCCACCATCCGTCCGGACACGTACATTTACTATCTATATCTTGTTTCAAATTTTTCAATAGAGTTTCTACACTTGATACATATATATATATATATGAAGAGTTTTTTTTTTACTGAAAGTTTCATTGAAGTTTTTTAGAGAGAAAAAAAAACGTATAGGTACCTCCTGAGTATGTATGTACATTGTAATTGTTTATGTATTCATAATATGCAGGGGGGAGTAGAGTAGATTAATGGCTATTAGCTCCACATAAATGGTTTACTTTGTATGTACATTTACAGTTGAGTGGGACTGATAGAGGGTGTAGGATTTTGTGGATGTATGGGAAATTAAATTTAGTTCTCTCCTAGGATTAGTAATATTGTAACTTTTCAATGTTCAGCGTATGTAGCTATAGCGACATGATTGAAATGGTAATTTATTTTTGTGAAATTACCCCCAGCAATTGTAAATTACATCTGGTTGTATTGGTTTTTTTATTATAGATTATTTTCATTATATGAGACTGTACAATTAAGAAATTTAGACGGTCAGGTTTATACAGGGCTAGAGCTTGTTGATGTAAAGGAATGAGAGAAAAATATAAACTGGGATCCTCAAAGGAATCTGTAACTTTCTAAGTTTATTATATAAAGTCGGAGGGAATTTTCTGGCTGTTTTTGAGAGAAAAAAATGTGATTTTAATAATATCAGAAGAATAAGGTGGTTGGTTGATTTTTTAAGTTTTGATTTATATTTTTGAGACTCTCGCATGTAAATTTGAGGGCGTCCTCTTCCCATGTGTGTAAAGTAATTCAGGGCAATTTTTCAAGTTGAAAAATATTTGCTCCTCATGGCACTTGGACTCTCTCAAGTGTGTGTGTGTGTGATGTTTCACATGAGTTAAGGTAGAGCTTAAGACTGAGTGAGTGAGATTGTTTAAGTGTGAAGAAAGAAATTGACAAAAAGATTTTCCAAGCTTGCTATGAAATTGTCTGGAGGCAAGTTTTTCTTTTGTCGTGGGAAAAGCTCTGGGTTCTTGTGGCCTCCCTACTCTTTTGCCTTATGTCCCTATGGTCCCATTATTACTCATTATATACATAGACATAATATGAAATAACTATGGATTGCAATAGGATTCACATTGCAGAAGCCTCATTATTATTTTGATAACTGAAAAGTTTTCTCAGTCTTTCCGCTGCTGCTGCTGTTGTTGTTGTTGTTGTTGATGCTGCTGTGGCTATTGCTTATTTATCTCCTCACCGTTGGCCAGTCCTTATGCTGTCCGTGTCGAAACATTAATGACGAGAGGAGGTAGGGAAAACTATTTTTTTAGGAAGTTAAAGCATTCCGTAACTATGTATAATATTCAGAGGGCTACTCAAGGCTAGGATAGTATTGGATGGGAGCACGACAGATAGCTTGAATTTCTCTTGAACAGTTGAAAAAATGAGTAATATCTGCTGTCGCTAGACATTTCCACACACTTTAAAGAACCAGCAATTGTATGGATGAAAAAGTGTGCGTATTTTTGTGGTATGAGATTGAATGGATGGCGGAAAAAAAATCTATCGGAACGTTGAGCTTTCAGACAACGTCTCATATATTATCTAGTGCATGAGTAGGAGAACACAATAGATTTGGAATTTATCCTGGTTTTAGCCCGTGACTTTAGAAAAAAAGTTTCTCAGTCCACACACTGAGAATGAGTACTAGTGCCAGTGTCTGGTCAAGTTGGGAAGGAACTAGAACTGGATGTAGTTTTATGTATCTGTAGGCCCATGAGGATGGGAAATTCTCTCGCACTTATTATTATTAAAGGTAGACAAGTAAAAGAGAGGCACGCACAGAGAGTGAGAAACAAGAGAGTCGACTACCCAAGGGAAAAAAGACATTGTTCAGAGGAAGAGAGCTGTCTTTATTGGAACGTTGGATAACGTGTCGGGATGGAATGGCATTCCCCAGCCATTCTATAATATCTCATAATTGTATGAATGAGAAAAACCTGAATAAAATAGCAAATGAGTATTGAGTCAGCTATCAAGTGATAAAAATTATTATCGATTGGCAATGAAATGCAAAATATTGCTGACTTGTAAAGTTTACAATGCTTTCAGTTTCACGTCAAAAAATTGCCACTTGTCTGTGCCTGTCTCACTCATCGCTCATACTAATGTGGTTTTGTCAGTGTATGAGTCTAATGTGTGTGTGTGTGTCTTTTGATCAAGAGAAAACCATTTGCTACTGGGCAAGTATGTAACTGTCCGCTTTTTTTATGAATAAAAGTGATGGTTCTGTCGGTTCTATATTATGTGGAGCCTTTAGTGTGTGTGTATGTGTATAGCGCAGACCTGAAACGTTCTGTTCTATGTTGTATCTACTACTACCATTTGGCTTTATATATTATATATATCTACGTGTGAACTCATTCTAGGACAATTCATCCAATTCAAATATATTTGCTCGAGCGTAATAATATCATCTATTTATTATTGTATTCTTCATTTAGGTTGAGTTTTAGGCTTCCCCCAATCATCAGTTCCATCATCTGCTTGAGTACAATTCTATAGAAATAAATAATATTATTTAGTTCACCAGTACAAGCGTAAGCCCAAAATCGTCAACATGAAATTCTCTTTCTCGATAAAAATTATTTCGTATTATACTTGTATCATTCCCAATATTCTAGTAGACAAGAGAGCACACGCTTCAGCTCATTGCACTTCCAATTTGCAATCATTGCTAGTCCATCGTGGCATTTTTTCTCACACTTAGAATCTAGTTTCCCACATTCTCTTTCTCTCTCTCTCTCTCCCTCCCTCCCCTGCCACCACCAATGCTGGATTGTTAAGTGAACATGAAGGTATTTGAATAAATTGGGTTTTAAGTTTCATTAATATATACGATTTTTTTTTGTGTCACATATAGTTAGAGTGAACAAAAGTTTAATGACAATTTTATTATTCGATAATTGTATAAGAGTTAATATCCCTCCGTTACAATTAGCATGTAGTCATTTTTGTATGTAGTAAGAAACTTTTATAATTGTTTTTAAACTCATTAAAGCAATTACAATTCAAGAGTGTGCACGTTCCAATAACAATATTGCAACAAGAAGAAAAACAAGGAGGTTCTTTTTTTCTCTCTCCCTCTCTCTCTCCGCAAGTGTGCCATTAAAGAAATGCATGGGGAAATAATACATCGGAAATCTATACACTTAAAGGATGGATGGACGTGGGTGTTAAAAATTCAGTGGTTTTCTCCGAATGGCACTTGAAGAATTCACGGGAGTTTTATAAAGTCCCCGTGGTTCTCTCGTGCCGTACGAAGCGAACTGGAAGTTCTACTTGACCCACCCCTTTTTTGGATTCCACCTGCCTGTAAGTCACTGTCACCGTATCTTCTAAAGGAATGTTCTAATTTTACCTGAAAGCTCATTTCAAGAATGTCAATAAGTATTGATTTATACAAGGGATTTTATATATATATTTTTTCACGATAAAAATCAGCGTTCAACTTTTGCCAAAGGGATTGATATAATGTTGATGGATGAAAGAGGTTTTTGTGTGTTTGGGAGGATAAGAGGACAATTTCAAGATGAAGATTTTTACATGAGTTGATGACGGGGCTTAAAACAAAACATATATATATACGTGCAGTAGGATTTATGTATAGTGTATACATACAGAACTTTTTGTTGGATGAAAAAAAAAGGACATTATTAGAAAAAAACTTGGTCACGCTCTGACGGATAGAAGAGGAAAGGCGTTAAAACAGTCACACAAATACAAAAGGATGAGAGTCTGAGCAACATTTTCCCCCCTCCGTCATTTTGACATTTTATATACTCTTTGAGTTCTTTTCCACTGAATTACGTGCAAGACTCTGAATGATGGGGATGTAATTCTATTATAGTACACATATTGATATTGGATACCATCTGAAAAGACTCTACATATTAAGTAGCATCTAAGTTTTTATGAGATTGTCTCTTATGTCATAAATTATCCCTCTCTATCTTTCGAGTACCTTGGTAAAAACGTCATCCTCCTCTCTCATTTCAAACTTTTCTCGTCATGGTCGGTCGAGAAATTTTCTTCAATAAAGTCCTATTTGTCGAGAAAATTTTTCTCCAACCAACAGAATAATGGATGTGAGCTCTGTACGAGCAGCACCTGAGAGCATCCTATATGTACTCTAGAGTTACATCTTGATAATTTATTATTGTGGTGATGACTGATTTACCACCCCCTCCCCCATCCTCACCAACCAAAAAAACACCAAGTGGGTATTTTGTGAAATCCATTTGTTCGATCATTTCTTTAAATAGGGATTCACACCATTTTTCAAGTGTGTGGTTTCTCTCTTTTGTGCTCTTCAAACACAGAGAAAAATAATTCTTGAGATGTGTCCTGTGTAAAGTTTGTTTACAAAAATTCTCTGCTAGGAAATGGATATTTTGTGGGTGTAAATTACACGTGTAACCTAATACACTTGTATTTACGGTAATATACCGTCCAGCTTGAAATCCCTTTAAGAGCATGGAGGATAAGTGAGTACACGTGATAATATAGTGAACCTAATGAGGGGTAATAAGGATTTATAAATTCAACTGAATTAGCCAAGTCTTCCCATCGTGATTCATTTTACCGGTTGATTCATGTTTTGACAGCGGCAAATCATCCAACCTTTTATTAAGCTAGTGATTTAGTATACATAGGCAAACATTTTCATGCAATTCTTGAAAATAAGGGGAAAAAATTAAAATAGCCTCATAAACTGTAGGTACGGAAGTATGAGCCATTAAATGTAGGTAGTACTTGTCTCTCTAGACCCCGTTATATAAATACGCATAATAATTCTAGTTCATTTCCAGCTATGCATGTGCCCCCTCTTTTCTACAACTTGTGTCAAATACACTTATTTAGCTCAACTAAAGGTTTTTACTGTAATAATTTCTACGTGAAAGGAAAGGAAATTCAAAGTCTGAATAATCGTAATCTAGTGATCAAACGTTCAAGAGAATTTTTTTTCAAAGAAAAAACTATATCTTAATGACATACCATTTCTCAAGAGAAGTTTTCACGAGGAGTTAAAATGCTGTAAAAACGTCAATAGTTATTATACTACATATCTGTTCGGGTATGTGAGGGTGTAGTAGCAGTAGCGTGATTTGCTCTCAACTGGAGAGTATATAAGTAGTGGATGGTGGTAGGAAGGCAATTTATCTTGGTGCATCATACATGCATACGGAGAGGCGCCTCTGAAAATTTTTACCTTTTAACAACCCTTTGAGTTTTGTATTTACACGACGCGAGAAACTTAGCACATGTCCAAAGTATCTACTTACTTGTATGAATCAAGTGTACAACAGGGGTTGTCTTAGTAACCCTTGTTTTCCTCCATCAATTGCCTAGGTAACTTCCACAGTAAATAATTGTTATTACTTGAATATTAATGGAAGGGCTCTTTGGCCCATTCTCCTTCTGTCTATTTCATGAATGAGCATCATACTTAAGCTTACCTCCATTTACTTAGGAGCTTGTATTTTTGGAGGAGTCGTCGTGGAGCTTGGAAAAAGTCACTTAAGGGAAATATAACGATTTTTCCTATTAATTTCATGCGGCCAGTGAACTTGTATTTTACAGTGCAAATGCGTAGATGCATGCAATAATTTTGAGTTTTTGGAATAATATTTAGAGAATTTAGAATCATTTTTATATCTAAGTATTTTTAGTATCATGTAGAAGTAATAATTCAGGGGAATCCAAAATGAATAAAATAAATTAATGGGAATAACATCCATCAATAAAATTCCCATGCTTTTGGAATGCCAGTTTGGTAAGTTGATAGAATACCAATGGGATTTCTTCACATTGTGGTTTGTCTGTAGGGAAATAATGGAGACGGCAATATTAATAATAATTATACTAGTCATGTGAGAAAGCTACAATTTCTATGAGGAATTAAACAACGAGCGCAAAACTTGATGCACGTGTTCTTGTGTAGAGTATATCAGAATTGCAGATAAATAACAAGAGGCAAATATTTGGGGAGGGGGGAGGGGTGTGTAACTTCAAGCAAAATATACAATTACACATTTTTAGGTTCAGAGTACATACACTAAATAGGAAGAACACATCGGAAGTACTTAAGATTTTTTTTTAAAGCTATAATGTAATTACGACCTAACATAATGGAGTAAATTCATTGAACAAACAATCAGGTGATGGTTGGAAATTTATGAGAATTTTGCCTGGGGGCAATTTGTATATGGAAGTTGAAAGGGAAACTAATGGTAAACGTACATAAAAGTAACAATTGCATATCCGATGATGGTAAAGATAGTGATAGAATTCAATGGAGACATGGTGACGCCAGGAAAAAACTCTTCTTTTACTATGCAGTAAAATAGGAGCTGTAGGTTGAAAACGCTAAATTGCGAGTTCAATTTATCTCTTGTAGCAACTTGGAAATATTTGATGTGATAAAAGCCTATAGATTTTTACTATTGATAGAAATTGCCATATGTAGAAAAATGAGGATTTTTCCTGGAGAAAATTTCCATGCGTGTTTTATATATTAGATTTGATGTACACATACTTTGTGGATGTTACACATAGGATTGTGGGAGAATAATAAGTTTGGAAGCAAACAACAACGGCATCAATTCCAATATCGAACCAATTTGTTGGCTTGTGAAAGGCGAAAAAGAACGAGATGAAAAGAATTTTTTACCAAATGGTTGATGGTGGTGTGCCACACTGACGTGTCTATTGAGTCTCTTGTATAACCTCTTAGCTTATTCAGCTCTGTATGTAATATAAAGAGATAAGTGATACTATGGCTTGTAGTTACCTTATTTGCTTGTTAGTTGTATTCCAACCACGTAAGTTTTCTGTACATTTATGTAGAAAATTCCTAATTTCAGCGGTAGACTTGTGCCCCGACTGAGTGGTAGAGAGAGAATGTGTGTGAGTGTGTGTTTCTCTCTCTCTTTCTAGTCTGCACGTCAGTTGATGTGTATCGAGGATAGCTATAAATTTCATATCACTAATTCCCCTATATCAAACTTTTTGTGGTGGTGGTAGTAGTAGTAGTATATATAGTCATGTAAAATGCAAGGAGCTGAATGGAATCCATAGTTCCCGAATGAATATAATAGTGAAGGATTTTCCAGCTGCAAGTGCTCTTTATTGTGAGTCCACCTCTAAAAGTTGTAATATATGGAGGAATGAAGTAATGTGTAGAAAGAAGAATTCCCCGTTAATTTCAAATAATATAGAGACAGTCCATAGACGGATTGTCGTGACCATAATGTCCATGTCAAGAGACACTGCTACGTCGGAAGTTTAATGATTCAAGTAGTCATTTTGTCATTTGAGTCTATTAATTTAAATTAGCTCATTTTAATTTACCTTTATAGGAAGACTGAGGGGCTGTAGCAGCCTGTGGCAGCAAATTTGCTTCACCATCCTTCCTCTTATTACTATTTTGCACTCTTGGTTTTATTCCCTGTACGGATTGTTTCCATTCCACTGTGAATATGGAGGAATGAATAGCTATGATATGGGACTATATATATATAATTCATGGGAAAGTGGGACCTCTAATTGTCTAATCAGACCATTGGCTCATTTGACTTTGTATGTAATTAAAAGAGAAGTTTGTTTGGCGTAATGGTTGCGGTGGGTATGGTGGTATGGTGCGGAGTATCTATAGAAAGTAAGTAGTAGCCAATACGGCTCAAGTTAGGTATATGTTAGTAATGGTAAATAAATTACGCGTGGAAAATGTACTGCTAAAACTATCCATGTACGCACTCAATGTGAATTGTGAATGTAATTATGTTCACAAAGGATGTGTGTATGGAGTTTGATGGCATATGGATTTATAATTGAGTATTTAGCTATATGCCAGTTTAGTATATTGAGGATTGTCTACAAGAGGTACATGTACATATGCAAGAGTTATATAATAAACATAATAAAGACATTCAATCTTGTTTTGTCATGGATAAGTACATATAATTATTGTATTTCATCAAGCTTGGATGGAAATTTGGAAAGGAGAGGAATTGTCAAGGGCCACATATGAAACATATATATGCAATGTGATATTATTACGTCGATAAGTTCAAGTTGTTGAAAAATTGACAGCTTTCACTCTACCCCCAATGTAAATGTTGTGAGTAGAGTTCCTTCCAATGTGTATAGATCGGACATCTCAACTTTAGTTTCTACGGATGTGTTTCCTCAACTAGTGAAATTTCCCTGGCGATGAATCCTCCATGAAGAAGATGCACCTTGAAAAGAATTTTTAACCTGTACTTATCCTTGGCACTGGAAGAATTCACAGATAGAACTGTAATCGTGGATTCCCTGGTGCCATAGATAAAAGAACAGGAAATGCTACAGAAGATTCTTTTTTTACTCGGACATTTCTTTGGAAAAATTAGACCTCATTTTGTATTCAAATCTCCGCCGTTCCTGTCACATGTATTTAATAACAATTTAATCATGAATGCTAATAATAATCTTAAATATATGGAAAAAGTTAAAGAGTTAGTAAATGCTAAGGACTGGGCGTTTCGTAATTTTAGTTTAGATGCAGTGGCGGATAGTAAGCAAAGCACTTGTTTTGGATATGTATTTGCTGATCAAACGTATACGTATATACATACATATTTATTTGTAAATAGTCCAACGCATGCTGTGCCATGTTTCTCAATCCTCGAGAACTGTAGTCCTGGTTAGTTGTGGTTATTTATAGCAGTCAGATGAATGATGAATCTGGGTCTCTGTAGAATGTTTGTGGGAAATAAAAATCAATATCAATTACATAACTATTTTCACCCCATTATCCTCTATAATTTAGGTTGACAGACGAATCAATTTGACTCGATATAAATGGCAATTACTATCAATAATAATAGAATATAGAAAAATGGAATTTTATTTAGCTGAAAATAATGCAATTTGAAGGGAAAAGGTTATTGCATTCAAAGTAGTATGTAAATCGACATGTGTAGTTGTTTCCTCAGTTATTAAGATAGATGAAGTGATAAAAGGACATTAGATGGTTACTTCTCAGTCAGTGGAATTGCATCATGTGAAAAAATGGCTGCATGAAAGTAGTGAGGATTTCTCTATAAAAGAATGATGATGTTGGCCGTTCACGGGAGGAAACAATCGTTTCAAGAGTCATCTTATATGTAAGTGCATAAGTTCCAACGGAGGATTCCTTTGGGAAGCGTCGAACTTTTTCCCAAAGTTTGAAGTTCTCGAAGGATGAGAAAATTCCAATGTGTGTGTGTGTGTGTGTGCCTGTGTGTGTGAATGTGAACAATGATATTCCTTCCTGAGTTTTCTACCATTGATAATTGTACTTTAAGAGATAATGAATGCAAAAAAGGTGTAGAAAACTGTCATCATTGTCATGCATGCATAAATTGCGTCTGCCTTACTTTAGTGCAACTTCTAGTAATGGTCAGTCGCGCAGAATAGTTTGGAGTAAAGTGTTATTTCAGTGAATTGGCCACTTCTTGAGGTAATTCTTGGCAACTTTGCTACTTAATAATAGGAAGCGAGCAGGCATATCTTGAAAACAGGGAAGATCAAAAGATAGATTGAAGAAATGTACAAGAAGAAGGATGTGATAGGCATCGTAGTTACTGTTGCTTGGTGCCGCTTTACTCAAGAGCACATTATTTATTAGAAGAGAGCGAAAGATAGAGAGACAGAAAAGTTGGATCCCCTCAATGCTTTCAATCCGCAGTCAACGATGGAAACTGCTTAAATGACCAGTGCAGTGCAAAGTACGATCTGAGTCAGTTCCATTGAAGAAGTTCCAGTGTGCTGTTGTAGCCTGCATTTTTTCACTCTCTTTTGTAACCTTTTACCTTGAAAATTTCCCTTTTGATTCTTGAAGGCTTCATGCTCACACACCTTGACGTAAAACTGCTTTTTTCATCTCTCTTCCCGTCAAGACAAAAACTTACACACTGGAAAATAGCTGAAGCCGAGACTAATGCGTTACCCTTGATGTACCCTGAATTATTCTAAGTAGACTTCGTTGTGCGTCTTTTTGCAACAGACAGCATTGACTCTCGAATCGTTGCACTTGCATTCACACAGGCTATATGCTTGTTTCTTCCAGAATTAAAGCAGTTTTTTTCACTTTGTACAAATTGGTTTGTCTATAGAGATAGGAAAGTTACGTGTAGGATGTAAGTGAATTTATTTTTCTATGCAATCGCAAGAAACTATGTATATTCATGCCGCCATTTGGGTTTAAGCTCCTTCAATAAAGATTAAAGTTTCCAATTATATGAAAGCAACAACTGACACTAAAGCTTTATTTCGTATACAAAAAAACAAGATACAAAATTGCAAAAGTACAAATTCCTTGCCTTTGTAGGAACACAGTCTCGTGTGGGAGTTAGGAAATGTAATAATTCTTATTTAGTTCCAGTAGCATAATAATGGGTGGTTTCTTTCTACTCCGAAACGCCATCCGGCCTCACAGAGTTTTCTCTACGTAAGTAGTAGAAAATTATTTTCTTTTCCTTACATTTTGGTGGCTTTCTGCACCCATCTGTGTCTGATGACCGTACACTGGACTAGGTCCATCCCCAAACGTTGTGCTACGGCCAGTAGGCACTGTCGTTTCTTTTCTTACTAACTACTATAGCGAACGGATAGGACTTTGTAGGAATGTATTTTACCATAGCATACATAATTATTGGTTCGCAGCATAGCCCAGTCTAGGCAGAGTTTGTGCGTTTAGTAGCCACCATACGTATATTTGTATTTGCCGATTAACAATAAAAGATAGCTACAAGAGGGAAGTGAAGAAATGAAGATTGTGTTCTTTCCGTCCGTAATAGGCGTATGAGTGGCATGCGACATTTGATAATAACAATAAGCTGCGCTAATGAACTCCAGAATCATATCGTTATTAACAGAACCCAATGCACTGACTCGAATATAAAAATTACTGACGAACTTTTGACCTGCACATATTGCTGAACTGGGGTTGAACAACTATGGCAGCTAAGCCGAGGTCTGAGAATCCATGGCTCTCCTGTAACCTCAGTAGAATTTTTAGTCTAATAAGCCACTCTACCTTGGTTACACAGTTTCAGCGGTAGCTACCCTCGGTGGTAGTGAGCATGTTGTGACAATGAAATTCAACAACCATGTAGTATTGTAAAAGTATAAAAATTCCGGAGACACGAGTTACATTATTACTGTCATTGAGTTTTGCACGCACTTAGTTACGAAAAGTTATACAGTTGAATTGCAAAAATCAGTCGTAACGAAATGAGTAGACTAGCTCACACACATACATCATTTTACATTCACACACAATTGTTCAACTCGAACACTCGAGCAGTATTAAGCTTTAAGCTACTTATATTAATTCAGCCACAGTAATCAAATGTTGTTTCGATAGCATTAGTTGCGTAAACAAAATAAACTTAACAAAAACGTTGCTTTTTAATTGTTCTTTGTATATACCTCGCAACGAATAGTTAAATCACGTACATGACTTGTGCTTAAAAAACGTCAGATCTCAAAAGGAGTAGCGACCACTAATAGTTACATAATACGGGAGACGGCTTTTGTAATACCGAAGCATATATAGAAACATATCAAATTAATACCTTCTTCAATACCACGTTTACGTAAATTTAAAAATATGCTTCTAAATATGTTGAGAAGACGATTTACTGGAGCATGTGCCATGGTGACGTTCCATATCATTCTGTATATCTTCAATGAGATGGTAAACAGTTCGGAATGCTGGCCGACTTGCAGGATTCTGATTGAAACACAACCTCATGATTTCGTACACACGAATAGGAACCCCATCCGGAGGCTGTAGGATATTTCCATCCTTTATATACTTGACTACTTCTTCGTGAGTCATCCCGTAGTAGGGCTGGAGGGCGAAAGAAAATATTTCCCACAAAACAACACCAAAAGCCCATACATCAGATTCCACGGTATATTTGTTAAATAAAATGCTCTCCAGTGGCATCCAACGTATTGGAATAGCATCATCTTCTTGACCCTTGTAATAGTCCTGAAGTAGCAAATATAAACAAAAATGAAAGTACTTACACAAAAAATAGCTTCTACTTTTCCCGAAAAAGTGCTGCCAAGTTGGTTAAACTTTTATCGTAATCATTACTTACCTGCAAATAAATTTTTTGAGACAGGCCAAAATCTGCAATTTTAACGAACATATTTTCATTTATGAGGCAATTCCTTGTTGCGAGATCCCTATGAACGAATTTCCGATCCGAAAGGTACACCATTCCGGCGGCGATTTGTTTGGCAATGTACAACATTTCTAAATGTGTTAGGCGAACGTCTCTCCAGATGTCGCCATTGGAGTTCAAAGTATTGACTTTGTATTGTGGTGAGCAAGATCTGAGGAATTCATTAAGGTCACTCAATCCCATGTACTCTAACAGAAGACACATGGGCTTCCCAATTGCACAAACCCCAAGTAACTTAACGATATTTGGATGGTCAAACTCCGATAAAAGACAAGCTTCTCTTTCAAAATCAGCTTGTAGATCTTCGGCCGCTTCTTCCTTCAACATCTTCACCGCGACCATGGTGAAATCTTCCCCTTTGAGCAGTCCAGGAACTTTCGCCTAAATATTAATAAAATTTCGCATTAAACTACGACCGAATTTAATTACACCACCTAGTAATCTTGAAAGCAAATTTTCACGAAGTGAGGAAAGAGAAAAATATTTTTACTTGAAAAACTCTGCCAAATGCTCCTTGTCCTAAATCTCTGATGTAAATAATGTCATTTCGCGGGTATTCCAATTTCTCCAACTTAGGATTTAAACTTATTCCATGCCGATGGTATGCAGCATTATCTCCAAGCTTATCAAGGTCGATATCAACTTCCTAAATGATAACACTTTATATCGAAATTGGCCAGGATTAAACAGACTAAAAAGCTATTTAAATTAATAAAGGTTACTTGGGTGGCAGCTCGATTATATCCAACTGGATGGGCCTTCGTTTTGGTTGTCGCAAAACATACAATTATCATGATTATAATGGCTACTAATGCTATGAGACTGAGTCCGCAAAGAATGTAAAAATCATTGGAAGCTACGAGTTGGCGAAAATCCCAGAGCGAATTTTCCGGAGGTTGCTCATCTATCATCCTGACGACATCATAGTCCATTTCAGCGGTCTCATTGTCTGAATCCATGCACATCAGATATCAGATTAGCATTTTCATGATAATTTTACAAGCTTTAAGGGAAAAATTCATGTACATAAAGTCAGAAACATTACCACAAAGTGGGATATTGCAGTGCTGCCAACGTATGTTTGGATCAACCGTGTAACACCATGGATTCGGCTCCTCTCCACCAGCATTTCGGCAGTAGTTTGAAGAATTCTGAATCTCAGGAAATACAAATGGAGGCCGATTGTGAGAATGCGGTTCTTGGCTATTCCAGTTCTGACAAGCTAAACCGGTTTTGGTAACATTCATAGTTCCCTGATAAAATCTTCCTCTTCCCTTTTGACAGTCAACTAGAAATTAAATAACGAAAGAAAATGCATGTACTTATTGAAAGTAATCACAATAAACTGAAATGGAAAATTCGACCAATGGGATCTCAATATGAAAATCTTACAGGTGATTTCTTCTGGAATCATTTCTGTCAGTTTTGCAGGAGTACAAGGGGATGATGTATCGTTCATTTTTGGCAGCGCATCACAGTCAGGCAATGAGAAATGTCCGCGTGTTTTTAGATAAATCCCTCTCTGCTTATCGTCCTCTACTAGAGCCCATTCCTGATGGCAAAACAGTGACTTGACTGCAATGCAATCTTCATAGCAAAGGGGCAACCCGACTGGATTCCATCCATGCTTCAACAGGCATTTTGGAAATGCGTAAGCGCAAAGCAGTTTCTATACCATATTATAAATCATGGCGAGTTATATTAGGATCCTCCAATTCAGCATTATTAGCTGGATGTTCTAATTGGTTAGAAAAAGACAGAACGATTAGTAACCTGAGCAGCGGTTCTGCAAGGTTCTTGAAATTCACTGATCATTTCTTTCCAAAGACCTACAGTGATTTGTTCATTTATCAGTCCACCCGCATTCCCAGCGGTTTCGTTAATCCAAAACTGCCTGTGTACGTAATCTTTGCATATCTTGCCATTGTAGTAAGCACACGATCCAGTGGGAGGTTCGCGAAAATTGGGTTCATCTTCGGTATTGCTATTGCCTATAAATCAAACCCTCGTGATTTCCAAATTTGTTCAATTCCAAACTTGGTCACGCAGTAGCAGTATTTAGTAGCTATTTACCAGGTAAAAAGCCATTAAGCAAATATACAAACATTTTAGCATAAAACTTTTTAGGAAGGTTTTTAACCCTGGAAATTTCTTCCCATGTACTCCATTGCACAATACCAGCGGGCAATCAAAGTAAAACGTTATTTTAAACATGACAGTAGGACAAAAAGATTTACCGGTAGCATGCTATTCTATATGCACACAGTAATTAGAATTAAAAATTTGAAAGTTACGTCATAATTCTGATTTTTTATTTCTGGTGGGCGCAATGTGACTTGTAGGCAAGCAGGCTAACAGGGAATTATTCTGTTACAACAAGCAAACAAATCTGAGGCCTATCGTAACTTAACAATTACTTCGGCACCCAGAGAAATCACTTCCATTCAAACTTGCGCCATTCCGTTAGCTGCAGGGATACACTTTTAAGGTTAATATTAAGCTTTCTACTACCTCCTGAGGCGTATTTAAAACTTTGGCAACTAACAACAAATACGTAAGCATGACGAATTTCAAACAAATAATTGTACCTGTTGGTATATTAGTAACCAAAAGATTGAAGGTTCTTTTCACGAACATTCTACTTTCTTGTACAAAATTGAAAGCTTCGCAAGTTACCACAACTGAAGCGGTAACATTGGTGATTCGTAAAGTAGATTTAGCAATAGGAATGAAGCCTTTCCTTTTCTCGCTTGGGGTTTCCTGATTAAAGAGAATTATTTATAGTAGCCATTGAATACTCAAATCTTTAGAATATGCACTAATTTCTTACCATTTGCACTATTGCGCCATTTGTCTCTCTGCCCACCTGCGAACAAAATAAATACTTTTTCAAATCCTTCTTTCAGAGGGTATTTAGTACTACATCCCCGAAGATTAAATCAGAACTACACCGTATACCGGAAATCTTCGCGATTCATGATTCAAGCCAGCAGTCATAACTCCATATTTTCAATAGGAAAGTTCAAGTTGATGAATAATTCAGAACAAACCCCCTTGTTCCCTCCGTACTTCTAAAAGAAACGCACTTATGTTCGATAAAATAATAGTACCTCGCTGCCATCCAGAAGCCATCGAACGGAGGGTAGAGGGTCTCCGGTGGCAAAACAATCAGCATCAAAATGCCGTCCCCACTGAACTGAACTATTTTCCATGTACTTATCAATTGTAGTTGGGACTGCATTAGACCACAAAATAAAAATAAAATTGGTTTAGTGATAGGAAAGAGTTTAAAATTGGTCAACAATTGGTTCCTAATTTCTAATATACCCAAAACTCGTAGGTAGGCCCAATGAGTATTCGTTGTTTTCGAAATTTTTGAATTATTGCTTTTAACTGAACACTGATAAAATCCTTCATCCGCTTTACGGACCGAGTGAAATACCAATGGTCCATCTGGTAATACTTCAAAATGATCATCAGGCTCACTAGGAACAACCTCACGATTTGGTTTTTGGAACCAAGTTACAGGATTCTCCCCATTACTCGCAGAGCAGTTTAAAACAGCCCTGTCCCCAAGGATTGCCGTTACGTTGGAGGGGACAACGTTTATCAGAGTAGACACTACTGAAGATCAAATAATGTATCTCACATAAATCTCAAACTAAATATTATCATAGTCACCCCGATTACTAAATTGCCAAAATAAATACACACACATAAACCTATCCACACAGTCTTAAAGATATAAAACCCTTTGTCCAATAATACATTTAAAACTTCCGGATATTTGTGCAATAAATAGTATTACCAGCATTGTTTGTATCTCTTTCGCCAGCTTCAACATCCCCTTGGACTGCTTTCCTTAGTCCAATAAAAGCAATGGCAACGATCAGCCGAAAATAAACATCTGCCACTAATATCATCTCCTTCCAGCTTAAATTCTTAACTATAAAAATCTCCCAGATATGTTCAGGCCTCTTCAGGTGTCAACTGTATCTCTACAAAACAAAAAAAATAATGCTCCACTCCAAATGCAATTAAAATCAACATCCTGCATAACATTAATTGCTCCGATTTAAAAATCCATGTTTGCAGTAGTCTAATTTTTTGAACATAGCACCGTAATTATTTACTCCAACCTGCTGTCAACTTTTCAACTGCTATCTCTGGAAAATCAGGAATTCGGATCCACAGCCCTTGTCATGTTATCGCTCCTTCGTTTCATCCCAAAATTAAAAATATTGACATTTTAAAATCAATTTCACATATTTGAATTTGAACTGCCCAAATCAAAATGTTATTCCCATTATTATTTACAACACAAATACACAAAATAAATTTTGCAAGAACTTTTATTCTGAATTTTAAAATAAATGTAATCATGTTTACCTTTTCCAGCCTCCTCCAAAACAAGCGCTTCTTATAAAATTCAACTCCGACCGTATGAATCCTTCAATGTGACAGTGCAAATATTCCAATGCTATGAAAGTAGAAAATTATTTAAAAGCACTCAGTGTCAAAACTATTTAATTATTGAAATTTACGAGTATAGAAAAGGCAAATATGTAGGAAAGTCGGGATCTTTGAATTTTATCTAAACTACCACTACAACCCTATACAGAGCTAAGTATGTGTCTACTGGAATGACTTTTAATATGCGACCAATTCAATCGATGTCTCCCTTCAGGTGTACATACGAACAGCCTCTGAAGTAAGAACACCATCTATGGGTACCAAGAACGTTTTCAACATCTGAGCATATTTTTTTGTTCTTCCTGCCTGTTTGAACAAAAATCGTATGAACCCAAAATAGTTATTTACTATAAGGGACTTGGATTGGAAAATCGGGATTTTACAGAATTTTGAGTTGCAAGTTTAAGGAAATAAATTTTTTCAGATGATTTGTGTGATTGAGTGCGTTCCTGGATGCTGAGAAATGCAATAAATTGAAGAACACGCAGACGGAGAATTCTCAGGATGTTAGAAGTGAATCTCTTATTATTTTTGAAATAATAGTGGTTACTATTCCTTAAAGATTATCTTATTTTCCTTGATGACCTGAGTTAAAGATGTAACAAATCACAAGCACATTTAAATAATTTTAAGCACGGCAGAAATAATTGAACATCATTTCATACATCACGATATCAGTAGTATGTACTTAGTGCTCACTAGTGAATAAAAAGTAAAGATTACTTCCACCTTCAACGAGAATAGCCAATATTAAATGTATAGATAATAGAATATTAGTGGCATAAAATCATTCCAATAATGCATGGCAAATATTTTAGGGCATAACAGAAGTACACAATTTGAAGCTATATGTAAGTAATTACAATAATTTTCTGAAAGTTTTCAAGACTAGCAACCATTGAAACCAGACAATAAGATATAATTCAAAATATCATTTAATAGCACTGATTCGGATGAACAAAATCAGGTAGAATTTCATACAGATTTAGTTAGGCGTAGGTGAAAACCTTCAAGTACTATTTTGGCATTGTTTTCTTTCTGTAAGGTACACCAACTAAATATGACATGGCTCACCCATTATACATAACATGTCCTCACCTACATATTCCCAGTTTTTTGATCCAATATTTTGTTTTTTGTAAATGAGTTTGAATTAAGAGCAAGAACAGTCGAAAGAATAAATACTCAGAGGTTGCAAGACAACTACATGGTCAACAGATACATTATATTCCATGAAAGGTAGCAAGTACAATCAAGGAATAATAATAATAACTTGAGTAAAGCTCATACTATAATAGAGCATTCAAATATTTAAAATGCTTGGTTTTACATTTCGATGAAGTAAGAACAAAGCTGAAAAATTGGTAGCAAAGCAATAGCGTCAATCCGTATCCAAGAAACAGAGGAATAGCCTGTTAGATGGGTACATGCTACCATAATGTAATTATATTATTATTCAAATGAAACGTCGTTTAAAACAACAATAAATAGAATTCATTCTTTCACGCAGTCAGCGTAAAATAAATAAACAGATATTTTTTTAAAAAATAACTTATACCATATTTTTCAGGTAAAATACAAAATGAAGTCTACGAAAGTAAAAGTTTAGTTAAACAAAATTGGCACGATAAACTATATGGAGGGAGAAAACTTATTAACACCGCATATAGCATATATAAATCTTCTAAAATAACATTTCACATTAACACAATAGCGCGTCTAAAGTAGCCAGGCTAGATTTATAAATGTTTTAGCGTTTTCTTTTGCGCACGTAGATTATTTACAAAATCAGGAAAAACTGAAGCCGAGCTATCAAGCTGTTAATCACAGACCGTGATTTCTGGGTTTAAATTGGGTGGAGGATAAAACTACAGTATAAACTAAGCATTTTCGATCTAAAATAGCAGTTAAATTGTGCTAACGACGGAGATTAGGAGATGCATTATATGATGTATTTTGATTAGATTTTGAAAGTGGTGGCGTGGCTGTGCTTTCATTGCAGGGCTCATCTTTTGGCGAATCTTTTTCTTCGGCGATGCGCGGGAGAACCATAGAAACGGTTGAAAGACCAGTTGACGATGGAGAATGAGTTGTTTCTGGGGCTGAGACGCACACGGAAACACCCGATTGTACTGAACGATTGCTCTCTGCAGTCGAAGGTGGTTCGAAAGTTTTGTCCCGTCGACTTCTTCTCAATACAACATCCGTAGGGGAAGAGGGCCCGGGAACTTCTTTAACAGGAGCTGATGATGAAGTTATGACCTTCACTAGTGAACTTGGTGAAGGGTTAGTTTGAGATGTTATAGTTAATTTAGGCGGCGACGAAATGGTAACTTTAGGTGCAGGATTGCAAAGCGGAGATATTGCTTTTACTTCAGTACTGCGAGGATGATGGCGATCAGGAGAAAGAGCTCGACGCAAAAGAGGTGAGCCTGGCTCGGAGTTTTTAGCTCTGTTGAACGGCTTCTTCGAGCTTACAGATCCTGGTGAAAGGGTGGATGAGGAGTTGAATGTTACTCCGACAGGAGAAGGTTGCGCACCAGACGTTAGAATCGCCAAAGGGCTTGGGGATCTAGTTGGCGATGACGAGATCGGTGAAGGCGAGGGAGTCCGAGCAAGCGGACTTAATGGAATGTGTCCGACAGATTTACGACGGTTAGGTGAATGAATACTTTTGTTCGTTGCGTGATGATGATGGAGCTTGTGTTTGAGCCCATGTAAACTGGACGGACGTTGAAAATGGGGGCCAAGTAACCCTGAAGGACCCAGAGTTGCAGGGCTATCAGGCAAAGAAGAAGCTGGCGAACTAGACAAACTGGAGTTGGCTGTAGAATGTGGGGAATCAGAAAGCGAGAAAATTCTTGGCAGGGGCGGTGATTGTGAAGCACGGCTTTTTGTAGGAGAACCAGGTAAACTTGGCTGCTGCTGCTGAATATTTTCAACAGAACGCGCCAGCGATTGGAAACTTCGACTAGAAGTCATAGATGAGCTTCCAAGCGACAGCCTCAGTTGTTGTAATTCAGCAGATGCTCGTTTGCCACTTAGAGTTTTGAGGAACAATGACTTTCTTCGCTTTTCTACACTGTCACGCTTACTTTTCCTTGTTTTTAACAGAGGAGATCTTGCCATTTTTGACTGACCTGGCTCCCGTCGTCGGCCACCTGATCTGATAGACGTATTCTCCAAAGGAGTAGCACGTAATGTTAGCTGATCGCCACCTCCCATTAACAAATGAAGAACTTGAGTATGCAGCAATCCTTGAGTTGGCTCACCATTGACCTATAGATAATACAGGGTGTTAAAGTTAAAAATATGTTCATGTATGCATGTACTTCACGATTTAAGTGATAACATTTGAACCTTTAGTAAATACGTACCTGAGTAATGAGATCTCCAGCTCGTAATCCAGCTTCAAATGCTGGGCTACCTTCAGAAACTTCCTTTACGAGGTGCTGTACAGTATAAATATTCGAATCTCCGAAATATACCCTGATTGCCCGAATTGTAAAACCAAGACCACGAGGACCTTTTCGTATAATTATTGGCGGTTTTAAGCTATTAACTAATGGAGCAAGTTCTCTACAGGGTGATGTATCTCTCGAACTTGCAGTGCTTGATCCCCCTGGAGATTGAACAGCTTGTGGGGTTGAAGTTACAAATGAGGTGGTCTCTTCCCCAGGTATCTGAAGAGACAGGCCAAATGCAGAAGCGCTTTTAACTACATTTCTTGACATTCCCGAATTTTCAGAGTCTTTCATAGGCGGATTTGGCGTGGATGAATGCACCGGTGGGCAAAGTACATTCTTCAATGCTTCTCTAGCTTGGGATTCATCAAACGAACCAGTTCCAAGAGGTGATTCGCCGCTATCGAACGTTGCAGAAATTGAAAATCTTGGAAGAGACTCTCTGTGGGCTCGACGTCGACGGTGAAGCTGAGGTGAAACTTCTTCGCTTTCCGTCTGAGATGATTCAGGGGTGCTCAGCTGTGTGATAAGTTTTGCCGGGCATGACTTATCTTTATCAACGGATGGAGGCTCCTCTGGTACGATCGCTCCTTTAGCTTTGATTTTATCATGCGACCGATCAGAGCTTGAATTTCCATTATTGATTGACGGGGGTGTTCCACTATCGGATTTGGAATTAGTTACAGAGCCATCACTTCCAGTACCGCTGGAGTCTTGACGATCGGTTGAGGGAGCATTTCCGTTATCCGCGAGCCTTGTTCGGTTTTGTGTTTTACGGTATCTCTGCGAGCATGAAGAAAATCCAAAAAGTGGGGAGTCGTCCGTATCGTCAGTATCAACCTCCAGATCATGTTGATAACGGTCCACACGAGCTAATAAGTTATAATACATTGTGGCAACTAAAAACATGTGACCCCTCATTTTTTGAAAACTTTACTGAGCAATACTTACTATCGAAGTAGGAAGTATCTTCTTCACTTTCAAGAGTTGGAACGAATTCAACTTTTTGCCTTAAGAGCGAATTCCAATCAAGGCCGCTAAAATAAGGATGATCCTTAACTTCCTGAGCTCCTGCAGTTCCTAAACGATCGCGAGGATTTTGTTGCAACAAGGCAGATATTATATCTTTCGTTTCCATACCGACTGGGTACTCATCATCTGACGGCCACTCAATATCATCTGCAGGTTAAAATTATACCATTGTTATAAATATTTAACAAATGTTTATTGTTTGCAATAATTCATTTAGTTTTTCACATTTAGTTTTTGATACGCTTGATAAAAAATAAAGAAAAAAATAACTAATTTCAAATCTTTCTAATTTAATAACACTTTTTAAAGAAGTTCTCAACAACAAAATGATTTGTCTTGTATTACCATTAACAGTATGAGCGAAAAGTTCCTCCGGGGTTTCGCCGAAGAAAGGTACACATCCAACGTTAAATTCATATAAGATAATTCCCATAGCCCACCAATCCACAGGCTTTCCATATCCTTGACGCAGAATGACTTCCGGTGCTATGTATTCGGGGGTACCAAAAACTTGTTTGTCTGAAAACTGCCGTGTCTCGCGATCGATGAATCCCTCGTATAAATTAGTTGCAACTAAAACACAAATATGTGGTCGTATAAGGAATACGCTTTTATTAAAACTACGACTATTTTGAGTTTTTAAATAATTAAGGTGACTTACGAGACATCAAACCGACTTTACTGAGTCCGAAATCAGTTAATTTAATGTGACCAAGAGCTGTGATTAACAAGCTGTAAAAGCATAACACATCTCATAAAAATAACACTGTTTTCAAATGATTTGTTCTAAAATAAGCGCTGAATGCAAAAACACAATGTTTCTTGGTTATAGAACTTACTTATCAGGTTTGAGATCTCTATGTACTATTCCGTAGCTATGTAAATATTCAACAGCCAAAACGGTTTCCGCAAAATAAAATCTCGCCATATCTGAAGGCAAAGGACCCATATTCTTCACCAACGTAGCACAGTCTCCACCCTCAACGAATTCCATCATTAAACAGAGGTGTTTCTAAAGAAAATTAATGATTTAATGATTCAACAAAACAATTTCAGAAATTTGCAACTCGGATATTCTACCCATGTTATTTATGACGATTTCGTAAAATGACGCTTTAATAAGCAAAAACATTGATTGAGCCCTACAGAAAGAGTTATAAAATCGCTAAATAAACTAATGTTAATTGGTTTAATCACCTTTGTCTCAAAGCTGCAGATCATGCTAACCACAAATGGATTGTCGGTGAAGCTCATAATGTCTCGTTCCGCGAAAACTTGTTCTACTTGATTCCGAAGCATTAAATTGTGCTTATTAATTTTCTTCATTGCATATCTCTGACGTGTTTCGCGGTGACGAACTAAGTATACCGCGCCATATGCACCATTGGAAATTAATTTAACAACTTCGAAGTCTTGCTCACTAGGTAATTTACTTTTTTTATCCCCTGACTCCAAAGACTCTTCAGATTTTTGTTCTTCATTTCCTGCACAACCACTAAAGTCACCAGTACTTCCGAGATGCTGAATACTCAACTCTTGCTGCAATTCTGAAAATAATTAACATAAACACTGTAATATTTAAAAGTCTTATTTAAGAAATTCAGACAATCTTTTGTTTGAGAACTTACCGGCGATCGGATCCCTATTGAGTCCCAATTTACTAATAATATATTGTGGAATGTCTGTTTTCACGCCTTGAGTAACTTTTGCTTGACCCTCTGCCTGCTCTAAAAGGTGATAAAACTCCTCCGGGTCGAATTCTAAGCATTCAAGGAGTCGGGCAGGTCTTGATACCATTAAGAGGAGCTTCTTGATTAGTGCAGTCAGGTAGGCTGCAGCTTCCGGCGACTTTTCCTTCGTTTCACTCAAAAGCCGTTCTAGATTTTCCGACATTTCGTAGAAATATCGACTTGAGATTAACTTTTCCTGTGCCTTCTGCAAGCAGTCCCTGCTCATTTCGAATACTTGATGATGAACAAAACGAGCGATGGCAATTGCGTCCGGACTCAGCGTCTCGAAACCTCCCATATTTTCCAAAGACTGATTTTCTTCAATAAAATTTCTTAATTTTTCCTCCATTTGTTGTGTAGCCTGAAAATGACACAAGTCATACTGAACTGTATGTTGGATGAACTTCTGTATATATATTATTAACTTTAATGGATTTGTACATTAACATAAGGTTTAATGTTTAATAGATGATATCACTTATTGTAAATCAACGGTTGGGTAACTGGGCAAGTATAATCATTACTGTACAGTCAATGCTGTATTGTTTTCTAGTTTTCATCGTCTATAATAAACAAACTACAGCTTACCTTCGGAAAGCGTTCTTTGTACATGGTGTTCATCAGAACGATTTCATTCTCAATCACTGGTGACCGGATAGGACTACTGCAATAATGCGTCCAGAAGAAAACAATTAAGTTGAATTCCTTACAGTCCCCGCAACAAATTCATACACATTTAGAAAACATTAACAACGATTAAAAACACTAATAATTAAACACGCTAAGTTACTGGCATCATTTATGTTAAATAATTCTCTCGCCAGAACTCATTCACATGATCAAAAATGGATAACGTAATCAAATTCGAGCTTACTCTAATGTAGCAATGCATAGCCATGCCAAACTGTGAGCAGCGTGTATGAATCAAAGAAAATTCAAGATATAATAAGTGATTTAATCCACCGTCACAAACTAATTATGCTTGTTTGGTAAACGTGCGAATTAATGAAACCCTTGTATTTTTTTATCTTTATCAACTGCCCAAGAATCCAACATTAATAAACGCAATCATTAGGCTAGTGTGGTTCGCTTAGCAGTGAACACTTTTCTATGTTTTTTTGCGATGCTTTGTAGCAAAATATACAAAAACAAACTTTATTTCATTATCACCATGTCAGACATTCGAAATCAATGCTCGGGTAGTTGGCAACCAAATTAATCAATGAAAATATCAAACACTGCTTTCAACTTTCAATAATAATAATTATTATTATTATCAATATTATTATCATTATTATATTAAAGCCAGTAAAAATTCACGGCCTAACATAATAAGTCTAACCTGACAGTCCATTAAGCAAGTAGGAACTTCAATGAAATGCTTGTCACCATAAATACCTAAACTTGTACCTGTTGTACTGCATTTTACGTAATGAATCACACTGATGTGGCATTTAATTAAAGCGGAAATTGAAGTGAATTATTACAGTTTGCCAACACCAGCTCTAATTTCCAACGAGAAACAGAAGCAATCCTTTAATTCAAACCCTCATTTCCATACACAAATGTCCAATGGTAATGTCACTATGAAGACAGAACACAGAAGATTGTCAATCCATAGCTTCAGATGTACGATGTGTCAAAAATTACATTCTCGGAATCCTCTAGACCATGGTGAATGAAACATGCTTTACGGCATGTGAAACATTCCGAGTTACTAGCTAATTTCAACAGACATATGACGTAAGTCCACACATTGTGTCATTTACTATTTGAATAGACAGGAGACTGACTTAATAGACCCACCTCAGTACATCAGTAGCTTTTGCTATTTGGCACATACAAAACAAGATGAGGCGGAAAATCTTTATTGCTAAAGCATCAAATTACAGCTAAGATCTACATGAGTACTAAACATTATTTTCCTGACAGAATAAATCGCAAGCACATACATGGCATAAAAGGTATAAGAGCACAAGATGGGTTGACTTCGTATGGAATCCGCATATGTTTACTGTATACATGTGTATCTGTACATATGTAGCTACTACAAACTAACTTTATAATTATAAACTCTAATAAAGTGAAATGCAATGGCACAACCGATCCAATGTAAACACTAAATATAAATTCTGCCAGCTAAAATCTTCAAAGCTTGATAGAGACCCCTCTCTCCCTCGTACATCAATCACTCGTAATTACAACACATGTCAGTGGCATCATGTTCTTAGACACATTGACACGTTCGTCAAACAAAACGCCTACAATATTCACAGGAATAAAGGCATCAGGAAAATACAGATTGTGCGAAAAAAAAATGACTTGTCTCTAGCCTCTAGCCAAACGTTTCCCCTATCACTTTGCATCAATCTTAGTGAGCATTTTTACGGAGGTTGAGGAAGGACGCCTACGACTCATTGAGAATAGCAACAACAATTTGCCGACTTTCTCGTTGATGCTGATACGATAGTACATATAGGCACAACCCAGCCCATATTTACTTCTAATTCTTGAATGCCAAAAAGAAATGCAGCGCACAAGAGCATGAAATAGAGTATTGCAAGCCAACATGACGGAGAAAAGATGAGCATATCAGTAAATATGAACAAAGCGTGGGACACAACAAAGTTTTGATTAGATTCACAATTCACACACGAGCCAAGCCCTAGCATCCTTACACGTAAAATAAAGGGCACGCCTGTACTACTCGTCCGCTTCACCACTCCGTTGTTTTAACAACGTGCGAAAAACCTATCATCCCTTCAAGAAATATGCACAAGTCACTCTGGATCCATAAGTTCAGTAGACACTTCTGTTCCATTTGATTACACAAGCAGTAAATACAAGTGCTCCCCATTACAAGGTAAATACATCGTGCACTCAAGACATTTCTGTAGATTCCCCATCAAATTAGCACTGTTAAAACCTGATAAGAGCACAAAGCACTGCTTGAACAAACCCCTGAAATTGTTTTCGGCATTAGTACATCAAGGTTGATTCATACTGTACACTGCAGAAGATCATACTTTCTTGATTCGTTTTACCAGGCAAAACAGCAACGGAGAAAAAAATAAATGTCAGCTGGCGAAAACGAGAAATGGCAACAAAGAAATTCCGTAGGTAAATAGTGTTCCACTATTCCAAATGTGTACATATATTCCAGATATATGGGCAATACACTAACAGGAGGTGCTAGTAAGGTTTTACTTACAAAAATAAACAATTAAATTGGAAGCATATAACAGTTAAAGTCAGAGAAATGGTGGTCTCCATCACCATAGTCTCTTACTCTTGAACTCCTAGTATTATTTTTTCAGACATGTTTTCCAAAAAGAGCAAGTTCAAGTAAGAACTACGAACATGTCCTCACGTCCTAAGTAGTACTTTGTTTTGACTTCGCCATTAGGTCTGATGCCACCAATAAAGTAAGAATCGATGGAGCTTTTAGCGAAGATCAGAAGAGAGGGATTTTCTCACAAGTATTTCCTCATTCAAAGACGTGCCGTATGAAAAAGTTGCAACTTTCAATTATCGTTGAAAGCATTGGAATCTTTTTTTTCACAGCTGCAGACATTTTAGAAATAACGAGAATTTCATTTTTTGGCCTGCTGATTACCTTGGACTGATTTTACTATGACTAATATACAATCATAAAAATAGGTATTTTCGACTACATATACATTCTCAAGTGTCCAGGTGCATAAAACTTCGTAGAGCATAACTGAACACAAGCGACTACAATGTTGCCAACGTGTTTACGCTTACATAAGAAAATTAGAAAATTCTGCAAACCACTTGTTCAGTGTTTGAGGGAAAAAATTGACATAGCTAATAGAAAAGCGGAGACACTTCCACAAAAAGACTCGTCACATCCTCATCAATACTTTATGGCAAAATCTTTTTTTACGTTTAGGTAGGATACAGATATCTGATCACCACCGGCTAGCACCAAGAACAATATAACTACTTAATAATAACTACTTTCTATTATGTTTGTATGCAGTGTGTGCGGCTACAACGTATAAATTCTACCGCAGTATGTATATCCGTATTTCTAGCTAATTTAAAACTACGTTTAAAATTCACGAAAAGCTGCATATGAGAATATGAACGAACACAACCAACGTCACTATGATTTATGCAATGACACATTCATCAATAAATCTAAAATAATAATAATCCACTTCTTTCCGTAGCCCGAACACGGCGAAAATGTAATGTCTGTGAACTGATATTGATGTAGGTACATAACCAAGTTATAAAATATTGTGGACGTGCAATCTTTCAAAAATATCATATATTATGATATGTGCTAACAATATAACAAATAGAAAGATACCAAGAGCATGTAAGAAATTTAATATAGATTGCTTCATTTATCAAAAATTTTCATACACCAGAGAAAAATAATTATGAAGTAGCAGTTTCGGGTACGTAACTATAACACATGTGATTTCTGCATACCTTAGACTTCGTGACCTTGGGCGAAGCAGAGGAGAACGGTGTCCTTCTTCCTCTAGACTAGGATTGCTTTCATTAGATGAGAAATGACGCGGGAGGGGTGCTGATCGATCATCTGCTATAGCGGACGGTGGACATCCTCCAGCGAGCTGATGCAGCCTCTCTTGGCTTGAGCATTGTGACTAATAAAGTGTATCATACCGGATTAAAGGTATTGCGAACACCATCACTCCCATAAGCACAACAGTAATCAAACATATGACGACTCTATAAGACCTAGTAAACCTTTTACTTCTACGTCGATTAAACTTTAAGATAACTTACCGAAACTGTTGAGCTCCCTGGAGTAGTTCCGTAACCCGAAGAAGGTAGCGACGCCACAGACCAACGACGTCCATCTCCAGCCCTCTTTACAGATGCAAAGGCAAAATGAGACGTACTAGGTGACATCCTGGGGCTGTCCAATGGACTGCCACCTGCATTTAAAACATAATTTTCAAGCATTTGTCACATTCATGGTGGATAACACCGACATCATTCTCATCTAATGCATCCGCATCAAAATTAATTATTGATGCACCACAGATTAATGAAGTGGGTGCCTACGACTTCATCTTAGCAGAGTTGGCCGATCTCGTTAATCGTACACGAGACAAAAATTGTGACGTGTCTTTGGATTACCGAGCTGTGTCTTTTTGTCTTCTTAGAGCAAAAATATTGTACGAACATAAGGTTAGTCTTGTGGGGAGCGAGACAAAAATTTCCATTGTTCTTTTTCCCGCCGATCGAGCTCGGACCAATGAGGACGGTTCGAACATTCTCGTTAGGGAACAAGACTTGTTCTCTAGCGTAAGAAGACACCTCCAAAACGATACCCCTGTTCTAACAAATATCTCAATTCTCGCTGTTTACGAGAAGGGGGTCAAAATTGTCTCGTGTACGATTAACGAGATCGGCCAACTCTGACCGAAACAATGAGAATAGAGCTGTCGCCGAACAGGACACAAGTCATGGTTCAAGGCTTGGCGATCCTTCAAAAGGGCAACTTCACCTCCTCGGGCCTCTAATGACATGTCCTTGGTACTGGAGAAGCTTGACAAGATTGACAAAAAAAAATTTGACTACATCCAAGCCCAAATAGACAATACAAATTCTAGATGTGACGAACTACAACGCGAAAATCATGAGTTAAAAGAAGAGAATGATAGACTTTGGATAGAGGTTAGAAGAAGCAACCTAATAGTTGCTGGTTTACCAGACTCAAGAACGGAAACTATGGAAGAATTGGAAAAAAAAGTAGAAAACCTTCTTCAAGTTGATCTCGAAATGACAAATATCGAATTTGACACTGTCAGGCGAATGGGAGATTCGACCAAAAAACTTCCAAGAAAAGTCCACATAAAATTTGCGAAGCTTTCTACAAGGAATAAAGTTTGGGAAGCAAAGAAGTTACTTAAAGACAAAGGCTTGAAAATCTTCATCAATCGAGATGACCCCCCCAGAGTAGCAGAATATAAATATGAAAGAAGAAAGGAAAGAAGATCTAGACAAGAATATTTTCATGCCCAACAAACCCCCGTTCCCCCCGCCCCTCCACAAGCCCCAACGACTCTGATGGACTGAGAAATCGGCCAGCCCTCACACAACAAGGATATACATACAATCATTTACTGGAATTGCAACGGGTTAGTGACAAATTCTTATGACAAGATGCTTAATATTATTAGTAAGGACCCCGACTTATGCTGTTTCTCTGAAACTTGGATAAAAGATGGAAATAATTTTAATTTTAATGATTTGAAAATAAATTATAATACAATCAATATTGTTGGAAACAACTCTCGAGGTAGAGGTAGTGGAGGGTTATTGATAGCTTATAAAAAAACCAAGCAATGTGAAGTGATAGAAAAGGATGACCACTATTGTATTTTAAAAACTAACGAGAAAAGAATTATGTACGTAATATTTGTCTACTTACCACCAAACAATCTATACAATATGAAAGTTGAATTGATAATGGAAAAGGCAAAAGCTTATATTGACGCCGATGTAATAATATTGGGCGACTTAAATGCAAGGATAGGAAATTATTCATCGACGCTTACATTAAGTTCTAACCTTAGCAAAGAACGAGTCTCAAAAGACTCGTTTATAAACCAAAGGGGACGACTTTTTAAACAAATACTCAAAGAAAACGACTTTGCTATAATCAATGGTAGATCGGAATCTGACAATGAGGGTGAACTAACTTTTTTTAACGCAAACGGGGCAAGTTGCATAGATATTTCCCTTTGTAATATAAATGCATGTAGTAAAATTATCGACTTTGAGGTCATGAACACTGAATTATCAGACCACATGCCCATTCAACTTTTACTGCAACAACCTGACACAACAAACTATAGAAAGGTTCTCTGTAATAAAATACACTGGCAGAATGGTAATGTTGACATTTTCAAACAAACTTTAGAATACACACAGAGAAACACGAGTTTAAATAATTGTAATTTTAATACCTTTAATGATATAATCACAAATGCTGCCCGAGAGGCAGGAATGATTTGTCAAGGGTGGCATTTAAAAGGCCAAAGAACAGCTCCAAAATGGTTTAACTCTGAATGTAAATTGAAAAAACTATCTTTCAATAGAGCACTGAGAAGACTACGCAAATCCAAGGGTAAACTCCATGATAAAGATTTTGATGTGACTTTAGCCGCGTTCATAGTAGCTAAAAAAGAGTACACTAAAACCGTCGACCTAAACAAAAATGAGCATTATGTTAAATTAAGGGAAAATGTTAATAATTCCACCAACTCAGCTGAATTTTGGAAATCACTAAACACCTTTAGGGAAAGTAAGTATAAGAATGTAAGTAATACAATAACTGACAATGAGTGGTTGGAACACTTTAAGAGTATTTTTGAGAAGGTAAATGAAGTTGACCTGGATTTAGCTGAAAACTGTGATGTAAATAACCAATACCCAAATAATATTCTGGATAGAAAAATATTGACCTCAGAAGTAGTACAGGCAGTAAAATCACTAGCAAACAACAAGGCCGTAGGAACCGATGGTATTCCTAACGAAGTTTATAAAAACCTCACTGACTACCTATATGAATACCTCACTATATGTTTAAACAATGTGCTAAAAAATGGAATACCTGAATATTGGGGAGAAATTGTAACGGCTCCTGTACATAAGAAATCGGATATAAATAATCCCAAAAACTACAGACCGATCAGTTTACTAAATACTGTTACTAAGCTTTTTACTAGCATTTTGTCTACTAGGCTAAGTCGTTATTGTAATGTAAATAGTATTTTGTCGGATAATCAAGCGGCGTATAGGAAAGGTAGGGGATGTACTGAACATGTTTTTGCCCTAGCGTGTATGATAGCTAAGCGACTGAAAATTAAACGTGGGAAGCTATACGCACTCTTTGTAGATTTAAGTCAGGCGTTTGACTCTATTACTCATCACAAGCTGTGGGGAAGACTCAAAAAACTAGGAATAAGTGATAGAGCATTAAAAAGAATTCAAGAGCTCTATAGATTGGCGAAAACTAAAATTAGGACGGATACAGGGTATACCGAATATATAAGGATTCTATCCGGCGTATTACAAGGGCAGACATTGTCACCCACACTATTTACATTGTATATAGATGAAATTGTGAATATATTAACAGAAAGCAAAATTACCGGTATCAAGATGTATATTCTAGAAATTTTAATCCTGTTATATGCAGACGATATGATTTTACTTGCAACTACTAAAGGAGAACTCCAAAAACAGATTGATACACTAAAGACATTCTTTGAAAATAATAATCTCAATGTAAACTTAGGAAAGACAAAGGTTGTTATTTTTAGGAAAGGTCACAAATTAAGAAAAACCGATAAGCTATTCTGGGGCACCTCGGAAATTGAAATTGTAAATAACTACACGTATCTCGGAGTTCCATTCTACTATAATGGAAATTTTAACAACACTAAAGACCATTTCATAACCAAATCAAAATCTGCTCAGAGTCAACTGTTATCGCTACTGTACAAAAGTCAAACGATAAATATCGACGTGCATATAAGGTTGTACAAATCACTAGTTAGTTCAGTGCTACTATACTGCTCACCAATATGGTCACTCAAGTATCTCGACGAGCTTGAACGCTTCCAGACTAGCTTCCTAAGAACTTTACTACATTGCTCTAGAACTGCACCCGCATACATACTACGACTTGAAACTGGAATGACAAACATAAAGGGGGTGGTCTTCAAATCAACTGTTAAGCTTCTTAGGATAATTGTAAACAAACCTGAAAATAGTATTAGCCTTAACTGCTATAGAGAACTCCTGAGAACCGGAGAAAATAAATATAACTGGTTATTTTATGTTAAGAAGATGTTTATCCAAGCCGGTATGGGTGATGATTACGACAACTTAAACAAAGATTTTTTAAATACAAAAAGTGATGTATTAATCTCAAAGTACCACCAATGGCTAACGAATATGGATGTACTGAAAATGCAACAAAACACAAAATTTAGCCATTACGCAATAATAAAGACCCATGTAGGTGCAAGCAATCACTTCAAGGCTGGCTTAAGATGGAACATAGTGAGACTTATACAATCCCTTCGACTTGGAATCCCAAATGTTAGTGTGAAAGGAAAATCCATTCAGCTCAACGGAATCTGGAAAATCTGGAAATCTGAAGAATGTACATATAAATGTGAATTGTGCAACAGAGATGACATGGAGGACATATTTCATGTGATGTTTGTATGTCCCCACTATACTACAGGAAGACATCTACTTCCCCAACACCTAATCAACAATTGCTCCAGAGAAGATTATTTGGCCAAACTTTTTAGTGGAGATGTGCAAACTCAATATTATATTAATATTTATAAGTTTTGGTGTTATGTGTCCAAGGTTAGGACACTTTTCTACGATTTAATTTATGATTTAAACTATGCTGATTGAAAATATGACTGTATATCCATGTGGTTGTAAGGGCTAAGGCCATGAATCGACCGTAATAAACTATTATTATTATATTATTATTCTAGTCGCTGTCAACGAAGACAATGACTATAGGCTAGGGCAACACTTTTGATACAGCAACAAGTTTAATATTATTTCACACTTTCCATTTATTAAGTAATGAATGCAATTTCACATCGTGTTCAATGAAGGTCTTTTCGCAT
>JAQFXU010000116.1:0-89756 GCA_034693705.1 Spatulosminthurus flaviceps | reverse complement strand
CTAACATTTTTTGAAAAAAAAAGATTTTCCAAAATTTTGGACTTATTCCAGTTTGATTCTAAGCTTCTCATATGATGTTTGTTGGATATCAGACTACATAGGAGGAACATGCTTAATAACATATATGCAGATCCTATACATATGAATCCTCTAGTACTGAAACCATATACTTACAACCCGTCAATTTTTAAGGAGTTTTTAAACATGTTTTTCTTCCCATATCTTTTGACACAGTGTATATTATATGACTCAGATGTGTCCTAGCAAAGGCTTTATCACACACACACACACACACGTACTAAATTCTCTCTGTCTCATTCCAACCACAAACATTGAGCATCCTGTTACTTTATTACTAAAAGCTCGAACCAAGTAAACATAATTGCATATATTTTCCATGTAATTAATTTGAGACATGGGATTTTCACTTAAAATTCTAAATACCTTTCTTAAACTTTGTATTATTACTTATAGTACTTAAACCACAAGTGTGTGTGTTCACTGTTAGCTATTATAAATACCAAGAAAAAGGCAACGTGCGTTTTGCACCCTTTTCCATGATGTAATCATGAAGTACTTAAGTTTTGGTCGAACAATGGCCACGTATGTATCGGAATTGGTTAAGCCACTATAACTTGTGTTTATATATTTTGTCGAGCCGTAGTTTCTCAATGCTTCAATTACTTTAAATAATAATTTTTTGCTTGAATTTAAAATGACCATATCTATATATCTAGTCCTTCATTTTTATCAGCAAATATAACGTATAGGGCTTTTGTCTCCATAGGATTTCAAATTAAAAAATTTCGTTACGTTTGATAATTGCGTCTCAATAGCCCCCGTTCGCATGAGATTTTGAATACAATGAGATATATAATTTGATACAATTTAGAATGTTGTTTCTTCATAATATTTTGGTTTCTGTGGGTATTTAATGATGGATAAGAGAAAAGTCAAAAGGTAGGAATCAAGATTTGAACTTGAATGATTATCTATGTTAAAAATCAATTGAATTGCAAATCTTAATAAGAGGGTTGTATGTAAGATTCAAGGGTTTCTTTAATCTCAGAAAATTTACAACAATTAGTGTGCTGAGAATGTCGAAGGAATTTTTCTCTGAAAAAAGTAAACAAGGGAAGTGGAAGGACGTATTAAGTAGAATGAAAAATATAGTTGCTATTTTTGTGGGGCTAGAAAAACAATTGTCATTTAATGTGCCGTTGGGTTCAAATGATTTTCAAGAAGATTAAGATACTGGTGACAAGTTGGCATTTTCCCATCATTTGAAAAAGTTATTAGCTGCAGAACTGACGAGGTTTATTGTGTACAATGTCTATGTAAAAGAGTAAATTCTTCTCTTTTTTTTGTGTGTAAGCAAACTTCCAAGTAGTTTAACTAGTTTTCACTGCATTATCAGAAAGAATGAGAAAATTAATATATCGGCAGAAAATCGTGGTTTGTATGTATATTCATGTGAAGGTGCTCCTCCGGTATGTATCTACATGTAACTATACGTACGTGCATGGAATTTTATTGCATGCACTATAGAACTATACTTACGTAGTGTGGTTGAAGAATTCTACGAAGATTCATGTGATGTCGTACTGTCATTCGCCAGTGTCAGAACTGCATTTTTTGTATGCAACTTATTCATAGCTATTTTTTCATATGAAATGAGCAATAGATTTTAAAAGGTGATTTTATGCTTTGTATACCCTTAATTGAATTAGTATTTAAATTCTCGTTAATGTGAAAAGCTGGCGTTTGTTTGTTTTTCACTCTTCAAAGTCTTCTACCATACGTGCGTGTGAGTTTACGGAGGAATTTCATATTTATTTGTGCACAAGGATTGATATGTGCACCTTTGTAGCAAATGTGTGAAATCTTCCCTTCTGGTAGAATGTATCCGATGTATTTTTTGTATAAATGTAATCGTTATATATGGTAATTTAAAATTTTTATACCTTGTCGTACGAATGAATGCGTGTGTTTGGTTGGATTTGTGTGTATAAGGCCAAGGGAAACTCTTCCAAACTTGTACTTATAAATCCCAAACCTGATGGCGGGTCTCTAGGAAAAAAAATGTAGTGAAGAACGTGATCTTCTCACTTTTATTCCCCACCTTTTATAATTTTAATTTTATTATATACGGTTATATACATAGGCCTATCATGTGGCATCCCACGGTCTTATTTTATCTTACCTTGCCTTGGTGTGTTGACAGGAATGTATTGGGGTTGTGTGAAGCTTTTGGTTTGGACGAAAAAAGTTGTAAAAATCTCATTAAAAATTTGTATCCCTCTACCCTGCTATGCCTACAACTATATTAAATAGGAAAGATGAAAGGCTACTTTTGGTCACGAATTTCTTGTCACTTGGTCGTACTGTAGTCGTCATTAGTTAAGAAATGTGTAGCAAAAATAAGGATTTGATGCATATATTTTTACATGTATGTGTGCACTTATTATAAAGTTGAGTTTTGCGATGAAGGTTCAATTTGCAAATTCAGCCCGTTTATCATTTTGGCTGATCTTTGTGCATGGTACGAGGTGATGAAAACCGTGAGGGAATGAGACATGATGGATTTCTTTTATTCCCCATAGACAGATTTATATTCCTTATGCGTGCAGATCCTATATCAGATTGACATTTCCTGGAAATATCTTGCTTTGAAATTATTTAATGTATTTCTCTCTTCTGAAAAGGCTGTGTATCTGTGTATGATCCTCACATCTTGTGTTCTTTTTCTTGAATCCCTTCGTCTTGTGAACTGCTACTATTATAGTAAAATGTATTTATTTATATGATCATTTTAATATGTTTTGCTGATGCGTATATTTTTTCGAATTCTGCAAAGTAATAAAAATTTCAATAAGATTTAGGAGATCGGCGTAATTACAAAATAAGAGGCTGACGTTTATGTTTATTAGTAAATGTTAATTAGCTACAGAAGTAATAAATAGCAATTCCAATCCCAAATGGTAATACTAAAGCTAAAATAATGGATGATAATTAATGCTTTGGAAAAATGTATAACTCTCCACGTAGAGGCAGCAGACTAGTTTTTTTTAACAAGGGGAAATCCTATAAGCTCTGTAGTCAATATATACGCAATTTGTATAGAGACACATACAGAGATAAAATGGTGGTATAAAATTAGAATTTCTTTTTACAATTGACTTTCTTAGCTATTATGTGGGCACTCTTGTACATAGAGGGTTGTAGGTATACATTACAATGAGGACTGTATTTAAAAGTTAGTTGCACATATATGTAATGGTGTGGATAGTAATATATATAGTATAGAGAGGAGATTTTTGCGAAAGTTTTTGTCTCTCACGTGGAGTTTTCTATGGTTGTACGGTTGCGTTGAGGCTGAGGCACGAGTCAATGTCCTGTCTTGACGCGATTAGTATTTCAGCTCATATAATGTAATATCATTCAAAGTAGTCTGATTCATAGTTATTACACTTCAAATGAAATCATGGTTGACGCTGAAGGTGAAGAAATGCTCTCTGCACAATGAAATCAAAAAGTAGTGTAATGCAACCGTTAATTTCTTTCGTATAAGTTGATCCTCATCTTTCTTTTTTATATCTCCCTACTCCCTATTACTTGTTCCAATCTCTCTGATTATGCATGTGTGTACATATGTAGGAAAGACGAACCTGGACTATTATTCAGTATGTAAGCACCACCCAAACAAACACACACACATTCAAGCACGCTCAAGCTTGTTTAACAGTACTGGATTTTGTAGCTTGAAAATATATCAGGTATTTATGCGCGTGGCTCAGAACATGTGTTTTGGGAATATACAAAAAAGCCAACTTTTTTAGCTTATGGGTTTTAAATGACAGTAAGAAGGAATATTTAGTTGTAAGTCATAATGTGATCTGTAGGGATAAAATGAGATACTTGTCATGTACAGTTTCATTTGAATATACATGAACTGAAATTTTACCTCCTCTTTATTGTGAAGAATAGTTTGAGGAAGGGCTATGTCTTTGATAATTATAGATTTATTTTTTTATGAGAGTGGATCTTTATGGCAGTAGCTGCTAAAATATGTACTATGGTTCTGTAGATGAAAACCAAGTGAGAAACCAAAGGGGTTAGTAATGATGGGCTCAAAATATTTGATGATCAAATAACAAATGTATAGTAAAGGCATAGATTCATTGAAAGCTATAGATACTGAATATCTATAGTTAGGAATGGGAATGTGTGATTTGAGTACGGGAATCCACAGGTAGAAGACACCATATGGTAAGATGATTGTTAGTAAATAGAGAAGCCCCGCTATATAGTGTGATTATTTCATCGAGGGAAATCCCATATGGGACCCTCATCTCGTCACACACTTATGCTGGTTTTCGAGTATTTAATTAATTTAATTGCGAGGGTCTGTCTCCACGGCAGAATTTTTTCTTCGAACTGTACTTTGCTAAGACGAGAGGAACGTTATTAAACAGGATGATAATTAAATAAATACTGAAAAGGGATTTTAAAACCAAAAAGAAAATTATGAAAGACGAATAGTACATACTTATTTGGGTAGTATTTAGTTACTATTGCTTCTTACATACATACATGCTTGTACTATTCCTTTATATATATATATCTGAGAGTGGACCAAGCCAAGTCGGCATCATTTTAGTGATGGTTTGCACATGTTTTACACAACACTGTTAAATGAACATGATTTCTTATGCAAGAACCCATCCATTATGTACACCTTTAGGGAAATGTACATATGATTGAGTACGGTGTAGGTAGGCCAATGCCTCCTTGCAAGGTAATATGAAAATCATGTTTACCGACCATCATCGTTGCTGTCGTCGTCATATCTTCTCTCCTTTACCTTTATATATTCTCCCACCTACGTTACCATTTAACACCATTTACCCACTTAAGCGTACCAGCTCATTTTGTTTGTAGTTTCAATTTTCTGACTCTCTCTCTCTCTCTCTCTCTCACCCTCTGGAGTAAGCAAACACTTACATTATCATGAGATTTGACTTGAAGTTTGTACAGGATTCGCTCATGCTGTGACGTCATCTATATTTTACTTACGTTTTAATGACGATACCCTTTTCTCCCCTCTAGTTGAAATCCATGTATTTTAAAATATGCACACTTTTTATAAGCATGAGATTTATATATCTACGTATAAGGCCATATAATTTAAGTATATGGGTATGGGTAGATACTTATGAGCTTGCAACGATTGGCTTATTGGGTTATGTACTTATACACTCCTTAGTGTACGGACAGATGCATCTGAATAGTTATATGGACATAAGCTGCAGTAGTCCTAAATACTTGCATGCCCTGTACTACTACTGCAACAATATTTTTCAGCTGTGTTAAATTATTGCCACGATTGCACACCAAAAGGGAAGAATTTCCATTGTAGTATATAGTACAAACTAAGAAAAATCAATTGATTAGGAAGATTTTCTTGTAAATCACCCCCCCCCCCTTCAAGCTATGTTATGTATCATTGTGCTCTTTCATCTTTAATTTGAGGATGCAATATGTCAAAGCTTTACATAAAAGTGTGATTTACAAGGTAAGGTGATAGGGATATTTGGGAAAAAATTGCGAATGATTGCGGTGATGCACATGGGCATTTGTTCTTACAACGTCCATAAAGTATATTTCCTGAAAAGCTATAGACATTCGCCTCTTTTATTGGGATATAACTGCCAGAATTTATGGGGAATACAATTGTGTAGATGTGCTTGTAAGCTTTCTCATAAAGACAACAGGTAAATGGGGAAATAATGCTTTTGGATAATTCGCAAACAACTGACAATATGTAGCCCAATGGAAATGTGTTGGTCAAAAGTCTTTTGAGAATATATCTTGGCACGATTATGTTGTAATGTACAATGCGTATGTAATGCCATTTAACATGATTTGCTTGCTTTTAAAAAGCATGGCCACTTATTTACTTGCAAGGGGTAATCGTAAGGGAGTCAGTTTAAGCACTGCTTTTTAATGGTTAATTGCAAATTGGTCGCTTTTTGAGAAAAAGCAAAACATTTTGAATCAGCAGCAAAAGGGAAGAGCTGATGTGTATATATATATATATATATGTACACATAGTTTAGGGTAACATGACTTTAGGATTGAGGATGAAACAACAACAATAACTCTGGTGTTCCTCCTCTTGTGTTTTTTTTCATGCAACGAACTCATTTTAATTCATCATGCATCATTATCATTAGAATAATAATAAAAATTCAAAAATATTATAGAGTGATGTTATCCAATTAGATGTGGATTTCCGAGCTATGTACATCATTAAGTTTGGGAGCATACTTCTATATGAGGCTGTACATATATACCCAAGCAATTTTACCTGTTCATTTTCTCCTTATAAGAGAAAGTGGGCTATTTAAGATTAATTTTTCCGGTCACGAGTGTCACGAGCAGCGTATTTCTTCCAAAGGATATTTTTTCAAGCTCTTCTTGTATCTTTCTTAAATATGAAATAAGTATGGTCATATTTATATTATTATTGTTACTACTACTACTACTGCTCCTGCTACTGCCGCAATAACCTATAGAAAATGTCTCTAAAAGGTTTTTCTTTTCTGACTCTGCAGAGATTTTTCTTGAATATTAGCACGTTTTGCATTGTTTTTCCTCCTTTTATGTGTAGCTGTGCGCTAATTTAACTATTTGAAGTATTGTACCGTGATATGCTCTTTCCTTAAATTCCAGTCAATTGTAGACATAACTCTCAAGGAATCTAACGCAATGTTGGAGGATATCAGGTCAATTACTTGTGTAATTCCTAGTTGTTTTTCTTTTCTTCTTTTGCTTCTCTGTAACTCTTTTTTGCTGTCTTTCTCCTTGATGACTGTATATATATTTGAGAGCTTGTTTCTTTTGGGTGGAAGCGTCAAAGTAAGATGTAGTAAATGATCACGCTTTTTGTGACTTGTCACAATCATAATTATGACTTCTCGTCATTTTCTGTTCGTACACTTTTGATACAAGGTATAAATGACTTTACAAAAGAATAGGTGAAAAGGAATTTTTTAATGAAAACAAAAACGCTTTAATTTTCCACTCATGTTTAAATTGTGTGCAGTTGGGATAATTTACTTAGCGTTTACGTAATCTCTTCGAGGAATTCATTGTCATATTTTGTGGCGCTTCGAGAGAGAAACTTACACTGCTGAAAGTTGCAAGTATAATAACAGCAGTGAATTTTAGTTGATACTCCCTGCAACGTTTTAATTACTTGCCAAAATCATTTTTGGGTCTAAAAAAGATTGCATTTTGACAAGGACTTGTCAACAAGAATGTTTTCAGGGGATTTAATATTGGGGTTGCTCATTATTCACCATGTACATGCCTCATCTTCAAGTGCTCAATAGTGATTAAGTTATGGGCTTTTACGAGAAAAAAATAATTATTGAAAGAACGAACGGAGTTTTTCAAGGAATTTAATATGTAACTGACATGCGATCAGAAATTTCACTTGCTTTTGTCAAGTCAATGAAATAGTCATGTGATAATTCGTGCATAAAAAAGAGCACAATGTATGTTTTTTTGAATGTGGGAAAATATGCTGGTGTGGTGTTTTTTAAGCACCAACTTGCACGCTGATTACGAGTTACGACAACAGAGATTTTAATATGAATTTTTGCATGTAAATTTAGAATATTTCATTATATGTGATATAATTTTGAGACATTTAAAGGCATTGAGGGATTTTCCAAATGATTTGTAAGAAGGTTAATTTTTGAAATATGTTTGAAATGCGTGGGGATGTGGTTTTTTTCACGCTGTGAATACGTAAATATATGCATGCGTGAAATTGTATTACATCTGTTTTACCTATGTATTATGTATGCGTCTTCCCTATGTTATAAAGCCACATCTTATTTACTTTTGTGAATCATTTTTATAGTTGGAAGAGTGCTTGCGTGAGATTTCGTGGGATTTTTTTTATGTTGCCATCTCCTCCACACAGGTTAGAAGAAATTCTCAATGAGAAGAAGATTGAGCTCAAGCTGACTTTTAAAATAGTATTGAAGCTTAATGTAGTACATAAAACGTTTTTGTGTAGTAAAGGAACTTTAGAGGGAGAGGATATGATGTTGAAGCAAATATACAGTTATATATGTGAGTCCTCTACTACACAAAACATGACTAATTCAATCGCTCATCTAAAAAGAACGAGGTAAATATGTTCAGTTTCAGAAGCAGGAAAAAAAAACTTTGAAAAACTGGTTAACGAGTTCACTGGGTAATCGCAATCTTCACTCCTTTGTTCGCAGGAATCGGTATAAAAAATATTCTCTCGTCTTTTTTTTTCAGCCCTCACTATATATCCTCTCAGAATTGCATTGTTACAATCGTTTACATAAAATAAAATGATGAAAATTGTTGCTCGAGATTAATAGTGCTAATCTTTAAGGAAACAAGATGTTCTCACACTTATAAACATATCACGCTATACGCTATATATACAGTAGAGTAGACTACCGCTGTATTTTTTTTGACGGTGACGAGAATATCAGAAAATTATAAGATTGAGAACGGAGCGTAAATAAGTCATTTGAAACGGTTGCATCATGCGTAGATGACTGTAGTAATCTGATTAATTTTTACATGTAAATTGCAAGTGTATTTTTTGAGCGTGCAAAAAATTTCTTTGCTCTAAGGGTTCCCTTCTTGTGTACTCATCTTCTGTAGACAGAAAGAGACGTGATAGTTGTATGGAATTAGACAAAAAGCAAAGTACATTACCATGTCTCATTTGATAAATCCTTCCTTGTTGGGAATACTATACTGTACAATGCAGTAGTTGAAGTATAGTAATATGATTCCTGTACTTGAAGTATTATAAGAGCTCTAACTAAACAGACAATTGTATCAAGTGTAGGATTGTAAATACAAGATGATTTCTTTTTGATGGTTGTTATGTATACACTAAATCTATGTTTGCATGTAAAAATAATTTTTCAACTAATTTTGAGAGCAAAGGTGCGTCTTTGGAATCAGAGCGTAGGAGTATTCCTGCAATTTCATAACTGAGGAAGCATACTAAAGATGATGATTTTGAACTTGAAGGGAAATTATTATGTCTGACTGAGTGAGTGAGACTTTATAGAGTAGGCTTACTTATGTTGGAAGGGGTAATTACTGATTGTTAATCTTATTAATTTCATACTTGGGTACGGATCCATGTGTGTATGCTTGTGGATTGGGACGTGCGAAAAGTTTAAGGAGCACTTGATGTACGATACGCCTTCATAAGTCTGGGAATATTGTGATTATTACATATGTCTCTTTCAAAGATAAAGAGCATATACTAATGTATAGAAAAAGGTAGAATCAGTAATAATTTATATGGAGGAGGAAGGAAGGTGTATCACACCTGTGAGATTCTAGATGGTTATTAGTGGTTGATATTATTGTCTACTTGTCTCAACCTCTCTTTGCTTATAATGTGTTTTGCAAAAAAAAGAATCCACAGGTCTTTCCAGTGGACAGGTTTGGGTAGAAAAATTGAGCAATTTCCCTGAAATTAAGGATAGGAATCGGAAGATTTATTTGAATTGGTTTTCTATTTAAGGTATATAGCATGTCATTGTAAATGCAGGGGACATGGTTCATTGTTGATTTTACGTAACCTACTTTGTGCGTAATGTAATGTTGTTGGTGTATCTATGTAGTGTTGTAGAATACGAGTATAAACGCTCTCTACAGTCATTCCTTCCTATGTATGAACAAATGTGACTATGTAAGTAACATAAGGAAGGAATGAGGTGAATCAGCGCACTCACTCAGTTTTTTTTCTTCTCTTGCTTGGGGTTTCTTTTGAGTGAAATCGAACTCGTTCAACGTCCGCAAGCGGTTACAATTGTCTTCATTGAATTCAAGTATGTATGTATACTGTGTATTTTTAAGGCCCTTTGTAAAGGCTGTACTTTAAAGAGCAGACTTGGGAAATTAGGCAGGGCTGTATATGTCTGTGTATAATAGGGGAAAAAGACATCGGTAGCTGTACTTTTGGTTGTTGAACAAAATTGTTTAACTTGTTGAATTTGTGGTTTCTTGTATGTGTGAGTGCTCTAAAGAGTCTTTTGAGACTTGTGTATGTCTACATAGTCGTTTTTTGGGTTACAGTTACAAAATTAAAGCATTTAAATGCTCTTGATTGGATGCTTACCTTGCGCGTACATGTGTAGAGCACACAGACGACACGACACTAGACACAAAAAGCAAAAAACTTGTTACACTTTTTACCATGACTCTATTAACTTTGTATAGGTAGCAAAAGCCATGAGCTCAACTCTACATTGGAAACATTCTATACTAGCTGTCTTTGGGAGGAGGATAGTTTATAAGCACCTATCTATATGAGGATATAAAGAAAATGTAACAAGTCACAAGTCATGGGTTCCCTAACTGTACTATGACGTTACTTCTTGTCCCATTCTATGGATTAGCATAGTAACTCATTACAAGACCGGCGTTACTGACTTTGCTTTGGGAAACAGGAGAAATGTGTGACGATGTCCGTCAATGCAATCATGTATCGTTCCTTCAAAGAAATTGAAAGTGTAAATTGTTGACTACCACCGCGATCTAGTTTTTTTGGAATAATTCCTATTAAAGATACAATGTTAGTTTAAACATGCTCCTTCTAATGGAACGGAGACTCCAGTTTAGCTCTAAAATATAAATTATTGGCAAAGCTGTTTAGAAATAAATGTAGTTATTTACATTTTGAGAAATTAAATTTCTTGACGTTATGACATTTGAAGTAAACATTGCTTTCTGGACGGAGTATTTACTTAGGAATAGATTATCAAATCATGTGATCAAGCCCTCCTTGAAATGCGTACTACTACTCACGAAGGATACTTAAATAGGAAGCAGTAGGAAACGAGAAGTATGTTTCAGGATGTGAATTCGTACTGTTGACTTAGTTTCTGGGATATAGTATTGTTTGTTCTATTGAACGTGTGACTTTGAATTGAAAGCACGTCAATCAGTTCTCGGAGGTACAGTTAATTTTTCTTTTGTTGTCAAAGTCATTGAGGAGAAATGGGAAATTTCTGACACTCAACTGAAGTGAAGAGCATCGACGCCTTTTTTTGCATATATGAAACATAATGTATTCTTCGATGGATACTTTAGCCTTATTAATAGTAATTAATTCAAAGGAATCTTGAGCATTTTGCATTTCTCACGCCTTATATATTTTCATTCAAAATTAAGAGCAGAAATTCCAATAGATTGTAAAAAAAAGGGAGGGAAGAATCGTGAGAGGATTGTTACTTTTTTATTTTTGTGAGAAATTTTTATTCTCTTGGTGTTCCGTTTACTAACGTTCCTTGCTCACTATCGGCTTGCTCATTGGGAAGATGACAATGAAGATTTTGTAGATTTGGGCTTTAGCAATGGACTTTAAATTGAAAAGGGAAAAAAATCGTCCTAAATTTATTAGTCCGGTCATATTTTTATTATAGATACATATACGCTTGTGTACAAGCAAATGGTATGGTTGGGCAAGAATGGCATGAATATTTTCCTTTCTTTGTCAATTTAGACCTGAAGTTTTGACTGCGCAATGGACTTTTCAAGGGATTCTTTTCGTTTGAATTTATGTAAATATCAGTGCTGTTCCTTTGTTTGCTTGTGTATTTTGGTGTATGAGGTTGTAAGTCCAAAATGCAAAATTTCTTTGGCTTACATGAATTGAGCTGAAAAGTTTGGAGGTACCACCCTGTTGGCTGTAATGAATTTGATGAATAGCTCGGCAGGATTTTATCTTTTGCGGAGGCAATGAATTAGATATGTGCTATTCGTAAAAATGCTTTATGTAAAGAAGCTTCTGCCTCTTGAGAGTTATGGGGCTTTAATGAGAGAAATAATAAATTATGATTGTAAATTTGTGCGCACTAAATCTTTTAAAAAAATCTTCAAAACTTTATTGTTTCAATGAAACGGGTATTGCTTTTGGGTAATAAATTTTGTTATCATGATACTTTTTTCTTTTTCTCTCTCTCTCTCTCTCTCTCTGTCTCACTAAATGAAAAAAAACAAGATTGCCAGGGAAGATTTGCAAACGCATCAAGGATTCATCGTATTTGAAAATTACGTGAATAAATTATCCACTTGTAAGATAATAAGCGTAAAAAGAGATGGATATGGCTGTTTGAGGATGGATATTTTGTAAATAATATTGATATGTATTAGGTGAGTATAGCGAGATAATATTCCTTGAGTCAATTGCTGCCAATCCGTGTCCATCACATTCATTGTTTTCATGACTCGTTTTCCATGTGTGACAAAGAGGAGCAAAAGTATTATAAATTACAATTGACTTTAGGGCAATTAACTTGTATAGATACATACATAATAAAAACATAAACTATGGGGTATAGATCTTCCAATATCATAATGGATTATCATCATTAATTTAAAACTTTTTCTCCGAGTTCATTAGTTCATTGACTAAGAGCACTTGCTTTTTCCTATATCTACATACATGAATCTTCCATTGAATTAAAGCTTCGATGAGTTTTCTGATACATTTGGTTATGATAATGGTGGGTCGTGCATGTTCAAATCCATACTTTTCTCTGAACAGCACTTTAATTTTAGTAAATGTTACCTTGAATCAAGTAAAGCATGATCGGAGTAAGGCAATATAATGTATGTATGTATGTGATTATATTATACTTGATATTCACTTGATTACATGTTGGAGGCTGAACAACTTGTTACATATTTTACCCATGTTTCTAAATGGGCTATGTATATGTACGTTGAATAGTCTGAAGGCACATGCACATATATGCGTTTGTAAATTTTCTATGCATTAATGTGCGGATTTTTTATGTGTAAACCAATGTGTGTACGTATGGATGCACACACACACACACACATTTGGTGCATAATTTCGAGTCCCTCATATATTTAGCCTGATTGCGTAGATATAATGAAAAGTAGGTGTAATTATACGTATACCCGTTGTGCATTGATTATTGCGCCTACTTTTGCTCCGTACGGTCATTATAGTCTGATTACAACGTCCTTATTTTTACCAAATCAAAATATGGCCTGTGCTTTGAGAACATGTGTAATGTACATGTGTGCATGTATAGGTAGCTTACATGTATTGTACTACAGCATACGTACGGACCCTGTGCCCTGCATGCCGAACTTGCATATATAGTGCCAGGGATTGTATACATTTCATTAATTGTTGTACTTAAGATTAGTTGATTTTCAATGGAACTACCACTACCTAAATGTATTTATTGTATGGAAATGAGACAGATTGAGGTGGTTGAGGGCCTCAGGCTAGGAATCTAGACAGTTTTCATGCATACTAGCCACTTTATTGAATAATGAAATAAGACTTGTACTTGTATATATATAAATATATACACGTTTAAAAGTATATTCGTGGTCGTTGGAAGTTCGAGAGCCAATCCGTTCAGTAATAATAATAATTAGACATTTTCTACATGTACATATATATTATATGAGAGTAGACAGTCGACATGGAGTTCATATATAGCTGTACACATGTTGGCCTTTATGTACGTTCATTCATCGGTATGAACCGAATGGATTTTTTTTGTAGTGGTGGTAGTTTTTTTAGCTAGCATGGAATATAAGTAGTAAGAGCTAATAATGAGTATCAAGTTATCATCCCAGAATTTTTGCACTGTTGCAGCAACAAGTCGTGGCTATATATGTAGAATGTATTGAGGAGATAAATGTGTACCTGTATTCGAGCCCTCTTGCACTATTGGTAGTTTATTAAATTGCGATATGATATTATTCAGGCGTATATATATTTTTTTTATTTCACAGTTTCCAATAATGCAGGTAGGGAAAAACCATGGGTATGAGAATAGACAAGTTGATGCTGTGTATACGTATATCGTACCATTAATGCATGGAAAAAAATGTGTACGGACGTATATTATACCTTGTATATATCTATATATAAATAAATTCATCATGATCGAATCTTGAGCTTGAGGTCTGCTCTGACTCGGATTTAAAATGCATTGCGCATTTTCTCTAAAGAGTAATTATTAAGAGGCCGGCTGCATGTCACGCGGACTATTTGTTTCTGTTCTTAATTCGTTAGAGCTGTGAATAATTCTTGAGCTGGTGCAACATAAACCCTTCCCCTCCCTTGTTAATCATATGGTGTAGTAAAATTTGAGAGCTGTAGTAAAAATTTGTGTCGTTGACTTTTTAGCAATCACCTATTTCTCATTTGGGGTGAGGGTCTTCAGCAATGTCAGAAGATGTTGCGGGGGAAAAAAACTTTATGAAGTGTTAATGTGCTCTTTTGAAAGGTGCTAAATATGTCATAGGTGAAATCTTGTATTTCAAGGGATTACGGTTATACATGTGTCTTTCTCACAAAAATATCAGGCTGAATTGCATATTTCTCTAATTCTAATTGAACTGGATCTTTTGGAATGTGCATATTTATTCTTGTTGTTGGTCATTTGTAAAATAGAGAGGACATGCAGGATCCTTTTCTGGCACAATTACATGCTAATATAAAATGAACCACTTGTCGCGGTTAGGGACATATCTATGTAATCATTTTGATCATTTTGCAAGATGAGCAATTTTATGGATGTTAAGTTATGTTTGGGGATAATTTATTATTGAGCTTTCCCCTCATCTCTCTGTAAGGTTTCCGAAGGGTCAGGATTTTGCTCTGACTATGACTCTCATATATAAATTAATGAGATTGCTCTCCCCATAAAGTTACCCATCTCCTTGAAAATAATGTGCTCTGTATGTTACTGTAATTTTTTTTATGCATTATTATTTGCGTACATACTTATGTGGTTTATGAAATTTTGAAAAATCAGTGTCACTAAAATTACTTCTCTCTCAACCTTTTTTTTTCTAATGCTTGAACTCCAGTTTTTTTTCAAGGGTTAAAGCTTATATATTTTCTAGGTTGTTGTCATGCTTTAGGGGCGTACATATATCTGTAGATGATGTATGTTCGTAAGATGATACTTATGCTACGTTTGCACACATATAGATAGAAACATTAGTGGTTCATATGATAGTATATAATGTAGTAGAGTTGATTCAAGGTAAGTCCAAACGAGGTGTAGGATTAAGTTTGACACTTGAAATTTTATTGCTAGGATGTTTCAAAAAATTAATGTGTGTTGCACGCATCCTATTCACGGGCTGTTGTATTGTAGTTAAATGTTCAAGGTGTATACTTGGTCCATATATATTCCAAGAAGATGGGGAATCTCAAAACCTGGTTTTCTTGCCAAACCAATATATAAGTTTAGTAATTATTGGCGAAGTGTTGCTGTCAAGTGGGGAGAATGATATACAGGATAAAGTTGGCTACCATGAAAGTAATCTTAAGAGGTAAAAAAGACAACCCCCGTGATTTTCTGATACCAAAGTTGAGGCTACTGTTCCAAGTTAAACATATGGGGAATTAAGTACGCTGTGAAACATGAAACATATTAATTTTAGTTTATACATATTGGAAATTTGATTGATAGTGTCATAGGAACATAATGGTGCTGATGGTAAGTCAAGCCGAATCAGAAATAACATAAAACTTGTGTAGTAAAGCTCGTTGTTGTTGTTGTTATTATTATTATCGTTATATGCGACGATTGGGAGCACTACTGCTACCCGTCTAGCAGGTTAGGTGTTGTAAAGTTATTGTTTTTCCTCTGATTTTTTTTATTGATTTAGCCTTTGAGAGAGAGAGAGAGAGAGAAGGGAACGGTACAGTATCTTTTACGAGGAATTTTATCAAGTTTAACACTATTGGATCATATGGTCTTAAAAATTTACCCCCTTGCGATGATACATTGTGTCAAAGTCGTGCTGTTCGTCTGGTCATGCATAATATTGTATTGAAGTGTATATTAAGGAGACTATAAATCCCTGGGTATTGGTATACATATTGTACGGATACGTTTGTATAGTAACTTTTCTATACTTGTGTGTGTGTTTGTATATAGGGAGAAGATGATTACTAAGATTGTGAAATAAAAGGATTTCATGTCGTGCCCATTGCTCAGCCCATCAAGACCATAAAAGGTCAAAGTAGGGCAAAATGAGATTAATTTCTCACGCTGATTTAGATTAAGTACTACCTTCTTAGATAGAAGAGAAATTGAGAGTCGCATCTGATCACAAACGTCATATATATTGAAATTTTACAGGCCATTTATTAAAGTCTTAACAACCCTGTTCTTTTGCAAACAGCATGTAGCATAGCATAGCAATAGGAGAATATATGAACATGTGTGTGTATATGCGTGTGTGTATCAAGTGTATATGTGACATGTATAGCGTTTCCAAAGTCTGAAGCACCAAGAACTCCTCCTTAGGATGATAATTCTTTTTTCTTCGAGACACACTCTCAAAAATTATACGAGTGCATGTATATTTTTGATAATATTCTACGTTTTGTGACATGTATTGTATAGTCTTGGCTATGCCTATAATTATACATACTTTAAAAGCTGCGGTTCTATGTTTTGGCCACCAACTCCCGTGTAGTATCATCCAAAAATATTTGTATGTAAATTTAATACATACATATCCAGCACATGTACAAGAATATAATCTTACGGTAATAAAATTTTCGTGTACTATGTATAGTGTATAGCTATGTCGGACGTTAGTGTTTCCATTCCCAGACACTAACTGTATAGTATACAGTTAGAGGTGCATACTTTCAAACATTCTTGTTATAGAAATAAGCGGTGGCTTTGGATCAATAACGTTATAGAGCCTGTAAATTTTTGGGTATTTTTTGAGGCATTTTTTGTAGCCCTATGTCCCGTGAGGAATTTATTATTATTTGATGTATTTACTATGAATTTGTGTGCATGAGAAGTAGTTTGAGCTCTTGAAGTATTAAATTTCCATATTTATTTTATTTATTGATAGCAATTTGCTCTGGCAACTTAACATAAAACCTTTGGAGGTGTTCCTTTTTTCCTTGGTATTTTACGCTCAATTCCGTTATGCCCTTTTGATGTATTCAGGATTTTTTTTTGTAAGGCACGATTATCGTGGTAGATATTCATCGGTGTTATAAGCATGGTCTTGTTTCTAAAAACGTTTTTTCCTTGTCCTCCTCATAGATTTTTCCATAATGGATAGAGAGATATGTGGCGTTTAAAGACTGATATAAAATATTGAGTCCGTTCATATGACAAGTCCTTCGCTCTTTAAGGATTCAAGCTTTTTTTTGTCTCTAGAGTATATGCAGAATAAGATAGGGGGTTGAAAAGAGCTCATTCAAATCTTTTGTTCATGCCGTCATGGAGCCTTGGAGGGTTTTGAGGTCTTAGCCATTGTTTCATGTTCCTCTGTTATAGAAACTCTCAGTCAGCACGATCGGATTAAAGGGTTTTATTTTCCTATACACAATGTAATGGCATTCCTGTTTTGCAAACTATACAATTTGCAGCATCTTAAATTTAGCAATGGTAATAATTACAAGTATTTTACAGGCTTGCTTTCTCGGAATTGATTTTTGACCGCGAAGTGGATTTTATGGATTGACAAGGATTTTTTTACAAACCACTTTCAATACTAATAAATTATTTTTATGTATTTAAATGAATATTTAGTTTTGACAGAAAATATCTGTATTGGAAATATATATATGTTCGTATCCATATGAAATACGTGTTGTTCCTTAAATGGGCTACGTATGATTACAGAGAGTTGCGGTGAGCAAGATCATAATTATCAGATAGATATATACGTTATAAGAAAATTAATTGCCTAATTATTTCGGTATATGTTGAGAGTAGGTTTTATCCATGACGTCAGACTCTTTCAGTCTTAACGAGTTGAAGAGTTTGTAGAAGCTTAAGTATGATTGTACTGTCTTTTATTTTTTATTCAGTTTTGCTGGACGGTTATTTTATTAGTAATGGTACTATCTATAGGCTGTAGCATTTAAGTTTATGCGAACATAATTTTTTGTGGTTTGGTTATAATTAGCTGTAAACATGAAGGGGACAAAGTGAATATGATGGTCAGCGTAAAACAGGAATAATATTCAAGAATGCATGGGACGATATGGTAAATAGCGAGGGGTGGTGGGTATTTAGGAATTCCTGGTTTAGTGGGTCAACTTTGTGGGAAAAAATAAATAAAATAAACGTCATTAAAACAATCTTCTTATTTAGAAGTGAGGTTCACATATTTGAAGTATGCGTATGTATATAAGAGCTTATACGGATTCTGGTGATGATGAAAAAAAAGCGTCAATGCACTTTTGACGACCACTGGGGAGTCTGACAGTAGTTGATGTAAAGTTGAGACTTTAGTAATGGTGCCATATCCTCCCACCCGTCCCACCTATTCCATGTTTATTTATGCACTTTCCAGGCGTGTAATTTCTTGTAGTGTTTCTTGTACTATAAGCCCTGAATAGACTGTATTTACAGGCTTTATAGTTTATTCTGGTTTGTACATGACCATGCATTGTTGTAGTGAGGACATGATGGATATTATGCATGTTTCCATATATATGTAAATCCCTCTTGTATAAACTTTAATTTAGCATTTCACTCGTCATTAGACTTAATCTAAAGGCTCATTAACAAATTATGATATGAGGGCAGAAACATTAACCTTGCCTGAAGTTGAAGAAAGTATTCATATTTGACATTATGTATTGTATGTATGTGTCTGTGTCTGTATACTTATTCCCGTAGGGCAAAACCGGAATCCCGAACCTCTTTTTTAACCTATAAGCCCTATCCTTGTATGTATAGTACATTTTGTCATATCATATAAAGGAGGAAACTGTGTAATTTTTATTGCAGAATGTTTCTCATGTTGTATTTTTTTTGATGAGTTATTATTTAGCTTGTGAAACCTCCTCTCTCGCCCTGTTAAGCTTCACTTCTTGAGACTGTCACCGAGTATAATGTGGAAAATGAACCATAGCGGTATGACTTGTCATATCTTGCTGTTTTTATTTTTATTAATGATCCTTTCTTCAGCCCATATTATATGGGATATCTGCCGGAAACTGAAGACAGAATTTTAATTCTTGTAAAAACATTTGAGTGATGCATTAACTTAGTGAGATATCGGACGGTTGGGGGTGTTTCGTTGGTCCATTATAATAATACAAAACATGATTTGGTGGGGAGGGGGTTTCGGGTAAATGTAATCATTACTCTTGTGTACCACTCAAATTTAATGACACTTACATTGTTTTTTAAGACTTGCTCCTCTTGGGGAGCACATAGATGAGGGATATCATCTCTCTGTGTATATAATAAGGGATAAATTAGGTCAAGTCTTTTGATATCGATGGAGGTTGCTGTATGTATATTTACAAACATTTGCTTGTAGTATTGATATTTGTGTATAGTATGTAAAGGATACCTGCGCAAGATTTGTAATTACATTGGAACTATGAAACGTTTAAAGTGTGATAAGAATTATCATTGAATGTTTAAGTACAGTAGATAAATAGTAATGATCACTTTGATAAACGATGAATTAGCACAAAGCCCTGTGTGATGTGAATTTTTGATTAATTAATGGTGTTGCAAGGAGCCAAGTAACGGAATGTCTTAGCGCATAGACGCATACTATACCGCTCCCTAACATAGGAAATTATGTAGCTTTTTACCACTAAGTTGATAGGCTTGCTCTCTCTCTCTCTCTCTCGCTTTCAGCTCTCTGCAGTTTTGATTATGGAATCAATAAAAAGCGTATTTGAAATTAGTGACACCTCTCATGTATTAAATCTGATCGATGATATGGTCAAGCATCAGAAAGATACCAGGCTAATTGTTACTAAGCTTCAAAATAACATTATAATTCTGAGGATGGTATGTAGACAGACATGACCCTGTAAATTCCAAATTGTCTTATGAGTACAACTGTGTGTAATTGTCTTAGGAGGGACAGTGGGTTTGCCTGACCGGGTCCTGCATTTATAATTATTTGAAATTTAAATTATAATAATTTTGACCAAATTATGTCTCATGGCAAGCCGCCTCGATAGTTTGTCTCTAAAGCCACCGTTGTGTTTTGTATTTCTTGACTCTCTCTGCAACAGTTTTTAATTTATCATTGCCCTAATGTATGACGATATTTGGAAGATGACAGGATTTGAAGAGCACATGAGAAAAGTTGTGTGTGTGCAGTTTTAATTAGTCTGAGCATACTTAAGAAAATGAGTTAGGGGATGTTTTGATAGAAATTCTAAGGTTTCTGATGGATTTTCTAAATGAATCTCCAATGTTATAGTCTCCCCCTTTTCCTTGAAAGTGTTTCAGTTCCCTCGTTCCATCTCAAATTGCTCACTCATGTTTTCCTCTCTGTATCTTACATCAACTTTTCTTCCTGCTATATTCACTTTGGTTTGTTGTAATATTTTCTTCAATTAGCAACTTATAGATTGACGTTTGGAGAAAGTGACTTAATTGCATTGGTCGGTAATGTATATCAAACTATAACCGTACTGTTCTCTACAGTGTGAAAAGCATTGGACTATCGTTTGGACTTCTAGAATTATTATACGTATATATACTTGATGCTGGTTGGAGTGTATGTGTCTTTTTATGTTGTAAATATATGTATGTTTCATGAAAATGTTGTTAGAACAATGAAGTAGGCATGTGTTTATAATCCTCAAGTCATGCGTGGTATTTTTGCTCTCCGTGTGTAATGAAGAAGGAAGATAACTTCTTTGAGAAATGAAATATAGCCGTTAAACTAATTAATTCTTGTTTAATAACCACTTTTTAAAAGTCGTTTAATTTAAACATCTCACAACAATTCAACTTTAAGTGCTTGATTAACTTCAAAGATCATTACGGTTCGTGTTTAAGAATGACTTAGTGCTTGCAGTTTCCAATTTTTGAGATCTTGTGTGCTCGCCGGTCAATTTAATTTTACGAGCATAAGAAAAGAGCCAGAGGAACAGTGAGTTGTGCATACAAAATCTACTACTACTTGAAACTTGAGTTAGGAAATAGAAGTAGTAGTGATTCTGCATTTAAATGATAAACAGTATATTTGAAATGGAAAAACCTAGGGAAATTTAGGGCCGTATATATAGAAGAAGAAGAAGAAGAGCTAAAGAGCAAAAGTTAGGAATGATGTTCCAAAAGTAAACATGGGTATAGTAAAGTAATTGGGATTTCTGAAGGAGCTGCTGTTTGTAAGTAACACGTCTTATTAATTAAGCAGTTGCCACAACAGGATGCTCCTGTAAAATTCCCTATGAAGTCACACACAAGTCACTTGAAGAATAAAAAAACTGAAAAGGGTAGTTTGAGTTTAAAATTTTAGAAAGTTGACAGTACTAAAAGGAATTTATGACGGAACTAAATTTAATTTACTGTATCAACCGTCATTTCAAGAATCGATGGTTTCGTTGAAAGGCTGTATAGGAAGATTCATATAGTTGATGGCAATATTCTTAATGAGAATCATTCATGTGGAATAAGTTTGAGAGTGCGATTATTTATGGAAAAAATTTATAGTTTTTAATTATAAAAAGCAATATGAAAATAACATATAAATAAAGGTATAATAGTGAATCACTCTATATGCGGGATATATTTTAGTAGGAATTTTGTAGTCCTACCTATATAACATTGTGGAATCATCATGAAATCTTTTGCTTATTACATTTCATTCCTCCTTGAGTCAGAGTACAAGTTCATAAATTTATGTTGATTTGTAGACCAGGAGTTGATTGAAGAAAATTACTGATTACACAGAAGACAGAAATTTCATTGTGCAATCAAATTTTTACTCTTTTCAAATTTCAGCTTCCAAGTACACGACGACTGAGTTAGTATGAGTGAGTTGGTGATTTTAACTGGACTGATTACGATCAATGCGTAAAACATTCCATTTTGGCACATATATTATATAACGTAACCAAGTAGCTTGATTCACAGCTGTTTCTTCTGTTGTAGGAGTACTACAACTATAGTGGTGGTAGTAAAAAAAAACATGGGAAAAAATTCCTTTGAGACTTAAGCGCTCGGTCTTTTTTCTTGCGTGAGTGTAATTGCTTGTTAGTCACATTCCAAAAAGAGTAATAAAATTGGGAAATAATCAATGCTTGCGCTGAAACCGGAACTCTCTACTACTGAGGAATAGTGGCAACCGTTTTACTTGATTTAATTTCTCCAATTTGTAACTCAATGATAGCGAATGACTTTACGGTATTATTACTTAGGTTTTAGTAGTACTAATATCCTTATATGAATAATTCATTGCATTAGTGAAGTTAATTTACGTTGGAGAGTAATAATCATTGTTTGCGTTCAGCTGAGTCAGAGTCCCAGGCTCCTGTGGTAAAAATGCAATTGCGTATTTTTACTATAGCTTGTGCATATATAGACAAGGGGAAAGAACAATGTTTTCATTGTCACTATAGTTATTACTACAGATATGCTTTTGCCTCTTGAAGAATCATACTATAGTAGAGTTGAAATTGAAATTATTACAGAGGTAATAATTGACGGATTGTTGATGGTTGTTGCAAAAGGTTACTCATAGAGCAAGTACACATAGAAATTTACTCACTCATCTAACTCCTTGAATTTATTCATAAATTGTCTACCTTATAGTTTCGTGTATATTGGACATGTCAAATTCGTATAGCAAGTCTTATTAGAGTTGCCTGTATTAGACTAACTTGTTTAGTAGCTGTTTTCGTAGTAGTAGTATATTTTACTCAACTCTCTCACCCACAAAGAGCTACAGCCAGGCCGGCAGTGACTCGATCTTGTGCGATGAAATAGGAAAATCCCATTGTTTCTATTTTCCAATGTATTGCATTGCTGTCTACAATAATTTATACATAGCTACTTATTGTTAGCCTAGACAATTATAGATACATGAGAGTGTGTAACAATGTACTTTTTTTAGCCATGAATACTTAACAAATGTACGTTCAAAGTGTACATACTACATAAAATACAAATTTTTACAACGACATGTGCTTATCTTATATCTGTAGTTTTGTATGAAATATGAACAAGGGTAGACAGAGTTGTGGTTGTAAGGGTTAAATTCGCTTCGGTTGTAGTGCATTGAGTAGCTATTTTTTTTACATGCATGGAGATTGTGTGCCGGTTTAACTGTAATTTTAGCGTTGTGACGAATTCTGGATTTGATTTCATATGTATGTATTATGGATAACGTGTGAATAAGTAGTTGTGTGTGTGTAATTAAGTATGTTATTTATGCACTCACGCAGTTTTCATTCTCTCCTTGTCGGTCGCGTAATAGGATTCGCGTGTGTACATATTTGGAAGACAGGGCTACGTCTAGCTAAATCTAATGTAGAATAAAAGCTGTGTTAAAAATGTTTGCCCAGAACTTGCCAATGTAAGATTAACTATAGTTATTACTGACATAGACAGATGCACATGAGGATGAATGGAAGTACATAGTGTATATATGTAAGAGCGTTCGACATCTCCGTAGTTCCGTTATCTTGTTTGATCACAGTCAGGGAAAAACTTTCTCTTATCGCAAAGTGCCTTTTTGCAGAGACGAACATAAAGAAACCCTACTCATGACAATAATTAGGCTTCCAAGGCAAGAGGGATTCAACTCTGGCAGTTTCAGGTTTCTCTCTCTTGTAAACTCCTTTTGTGTGTATGTATATGTATCCCTGCCAGTACATATTTTCATTCTTAGGCTATGAGCTGAGGTTGTTTTGTGTTTGAGTGAGTCTCTCTAATATATGTATAATGCTCCTTCAAATATTCGTATTCGTATTTTTGCTTTGTGCATTGGAGATATAGGAAGACAAGGAGTTTTAAATTAAGAATTTAGTCATGGTGGCCAAGTTTTAAATCCCTGAGTATAATAATAGTACAACAGGTTTGATATGCAAAGAGAGGCAGTCCAGCGTGAGAGTCATATCAATATATCCTGAAATTAACATGAGGGTCTTTTGTATTGATTCTATGTTCAAATCAGAAAAATACCTTGAGCTGTTCAATCATGAAATGAGTAATAATATCGATTACCAAAAGGCATAGGGGTGAATTGTCATAGTCTCACTCAGTGATTATTATTAAATGTACATAATTTATGTACAGTATAACTTTTGCTGCACTTGTGCACGTACTGCTCATTGTGTATATTTCTTTGAGGGATTTTTTATGTCTTGAAATTATATGTATTTATATAGTAATGTGGAAATGCTTACATATGTACATTTAAGGGATGCACTTAAAAACTAAAGTATTATTGCCCAATTCCAATCCCTTTAGCATGAATGAATGGGGTTGAATAGAAATAAAATCCCGAGGTATTAAAGGTAACCATGTAAAATATCATGACTCAACTGTATTGTTTCTTTTGTGGGATTTCAGAGGAGCGTGACTTAAATTGTCAAAAATCCTTTTCACTAGGAAACTCATTAAGAAATTTGTAAATAGAAGATCTTATTCAGAAAAATAGATTTCTAAATAACTAGCCAAAATAATGGAGGCAGTATTTGTTTTGTCTTCTTCTGTCATTTATTTATATAAAATTAAGGAAGATGCAGACACCGAATTTTTTACACAAATAATTTCTTCAGCAAAAAAGTACCATTCATTTATTGACTTTACTTACAGCAAAGTAAATTTGGCTTGGTCCCGTGGGGTTCGTTGAGGAGGGAATCATAAAGCACTAACTTTATTATACTATTTTCACAATTATTTGTTTTTTACGTTGATGTACATATAATTGAATCACTTGTGTAAATACAATTTTCGTGAAGACGTCAAAAATTCTCTTTTCCTATGTTCTTTCAACCTGTCATAAATTTTGTTCCGGCAGTCACATATATTCAGTACTATACTGTACGTTGATATCCACGAAAGAAACGAATGTATAATATTTAACATTTGTATTATTAAAAAATATGAGCATATATATATATAAAGAAAAGTGGAAATTATTCGAGATTTCATTAAGTTGGAAACTCAATGAAATAGTATTTTAATGATGGGCATAAAAAATATTATGGGGATAAATTTAAGAGAATATTCGTAAATATTGCTATATAGCGAGCCTTGGTCATCAGGTAAAAAGAATTACAATGACATGCAAATGGGACGCCAATTAAGATTTTAATTGCCTGCTAACAAATTGGGCATATACGAGTGTGCCTTTGTATGTGAATACTTGTGATGATTGAATCTTGCAGAAATTGTTATGGAATATGTATGTATACCCGTTGTTTACAAGTGTGTGATTACGAGGTTGACGTTATTTGATAACTTACTATGTGCTGACTGCCCTGTGGCTCTGCTAAAGCAATAAATATGTAATATCTATCTGTAAAAATTCTCGAGCACAAACTTTGAAACATGTATATTAGCAATGCTGAGACATATTGCTCTGACAATTAGTAGCGTAGAGGCAGTAATTGTAATTACTATTGTTACGATGCACAAATCATTTGACACTCCTTCAAGGAAAAAAACAAAGCTATGCAGACAAATGATGATTGTATACAACATGACTATGTGTAACTTTGTATATATGTACAATGTGCATGGAGGAATGAGAGTAACATGCTTTTTTGCATTAGTAATGATAGGGCATAAATAACGTTGTCCCCGTTGCTTTTAAATTGTCTTGTATCTTTTATATGCAAGTTTTTCCCCTTTGTGGCGTACGCGTTTGGGTGAACCAGTTATTTTTGACGTAATCAAAACTTTGATCGTTTTACAAACCTGTGAACATGCAATTTTCAAAGCTGTTGAGGATGACATCAATGTTTCTTCTCTCTCTCTCTCTCACTCACTCTTCAGTAATAATCGTTAAGTAAGAATATGCTCTGGTGGTATACAGTTTCTTGTTACTACCACCTTTGAAGTTATCAATGATACTCGTCTACAAGTGTTATTACAGATTTTTATTTGCTGTTAAGAGCGGCAATAATATGACAGTCGTAATAATGTTATTGAGGGTAGTTAGTACGTGAGGATGATCATTTCCCAAATCTAAAAACAATTGATCAACTAAAGCATGAGGGTCTTGTTTATGCTGTGCGTATTCCTTGTTAGATTGTAAAAAAAAGCCTGCTGAATTTGTACCCTGAAGAAATTCCATTAATATGAAGGGATTTTGTGGTCTATAGAATTTTTGGTATAGAAAGGAACCCATTGAATTTGTGAAGAAACCTTCAGGAAAGTATCAAATTGTATAAAATAGAATAGAGCATGTAATTTATTTTCCTATGCAGTTATTTTAGCCCTAAGTAACTTTTATAGACTGGTCATAACAAAATATAACCTCTGCCATAACCTACTATGATTAGGATAATGGAATGAAACATTAAATACAATGGACATTATCTGTTCACGAAAAACATTATTCAAAATTGGAATGGTAAAAAGCTAGTTTCGGACAAACTGTACAACCAATCAAACCACTTTACCCTTCCTCTCTGTATCTCTGACTCATATTGTTGATGATGAAGATGCACGGTTGGACAGGCGGATGTTCATGTTCATGGCTTGTGTTTGAGTATGTGTGTCTGTGTGTGCCAGTGTGCAATAAAGAAAAATCTTCAATGTTATATCATAATAATTGTAAGGTTGTTTCATTTAATACAGGCTATTATCTCAATGTGTGTACATAATGAGGAATTGGAAATTTTAATTTTGTGAAAATAGAATCATGTACGATGACATGTGAGGAGATTGAATATTATGTATTATACGCTGTACGAAGATTTTATAAATGAAGTTTTTACAAGTGAGGGTTCAAACGTAGAACGTGATAATGGTAAATTGTAATTTGTCAATCAAGAATTACTTGACGACGAGTCTGACGAAACTATTAAATTTTATAGATTTTTAAAATCATGTGCATATTCTCTGCACTTTTGTTTCCATTGCACATTTGTAACTATCCAATTTAGTATGTATAGTGATATATGTGTACTTGTTCAAGTGCATTTGACTTATACAAGATAGTATACAAGGCAGCAATCATATGAAGTATAGTGTGACGGTAGAAACACAAACACATCCACTTTTTCATGCACTTTGGTTGCATTACTAGCACTTTGATGCGTAATCCTCAAGGAAAATAATATGCAATGGTGTCACTTGGGTTATCCTATAATTGATTACGGATTGCGTTAATAGCTATGTAAGAATCGTTGTTGAACAAGGGTGATAGTGATGCTCATATTGTTTCATGTCTCTTGATTCCGATATTTATTGCTTATAATATGAATTTGCATTTACACTTTGCAAGTAATCTTCAAAAGCTACAATAATATATGCACTTTTCATTCACGGTATCATGTCCCATAGTAAAGAGTGTAGCGAATTAATTACGGAAATTTTGAGCCTATTTCTGTGCATGGAAATGCTTTGGTTGGCTTCTTGGTGTACAAACAAATCTGGTCATGTACAGTTTATTCTCTTTCTTTGAAAAATTGAGTCAAGCGGTGTATGAAATTCATGTGAGAAATTCACCTATGGAGTTTTATGCTAGATGAATATGTCTGGGAAGGAAAGATGAGAAAATGTCATCTCAATTTTTCGCTTATATAGATATATAGATATATATGGATCTATTACAAAAATACACTTCCGAGCTTGAGAAAGATTTTTAAATCGGAGTTAATTTATGGTGTGGAACGCTGGGTAGGAAAGAGGAAACCGCAGGTGTTATTTACGGTGTCAATAATAATAATAATTTATTAAGATGTAGATTTCTTTTCATTTTTCTTGTTGTGTTGTAGATGCTAGTGCGTGCAATCACCACTGAGTTTTTATGGTCTAGTCACAGCTTGGGTTAAGACGATAATCTCCAATCTCCATTGCATTTTCATGTATGAATATGCGGTTTATTAAGATTGAGGCGTTGCTTTTGCACTTGTCTTCTCTCTAGGCTATGTACAAAGAGTCAATATCTGAATGATATTGATCTGTTTAAAATTATTATTTTATATCGTTAAGAAGAAAGCAAACCCCTATTTTTAAAATTCCTTATCAGTTTTGTGAGGCTCGAATGAAAGTCTTATTGGCAGAATAATATGAATGATTCTTAGATTCATGAATTCACTTACTTACATAGGTTATTTATATTGATAAAATGTGCATGATTCTTCAGGTCCATATGCTTGAGCAGAATCCTTTTTGCGTATGAAAGCAAGGCATTTTTAGACATGCTTTAACCAAATATTTGCAATATAAATATCATTGAGAGATACAGATCCCTTGGTTTAAATGTCAGCATGCATGTATAATGCATAAATTTTTGTACGCTTAGTAAGCGTACAGATGCAGCGTTAACATGCAGGAGTGTTGGCATCTCCTTGCTGAGGTATACACGAATTTCAACATAATATTTTGTGTTTGTTGCCTTTAAAATTCCTTGCCTTATTAAAGCGGAATGGGCAGGTTAGGGAAGATAGCAAGGACTTGACATATGGAAATATTATATGGCAGTTTGAAACTACCGCAATGTTAATATAACTATAGATTTAGGAAATTGGTTGACATAGATGTATCTCTCATACTATGAGTATGGAGTGTTTGCGCAAATTTTTAATGCAAGTAGCATTACATTACAAAAGAAGGAGATGATTTGATGATGTGGGCTTCAGATACGCTACATTTTTTACAATGGAGTGTTTTTTCTTTAGCCTTCCTTTTTTTAACTATATAAGAAAAACTGTTGGAACGTTGGAAGCTGCCTTTGTGTCTTTTAAAGGCATAGGATTGCTTGTTCAAATGTAGAGGTAGAGGTGGAGAGCTGAGGAACAACAAGAGTCCTCAATTGTACAATAAAGTGACCTCTAGAGTTGACCCGAGAGACACGTTTTGCCAATTTAGATAGGGTTATTGTGAAAAATCATGTCATGACATGAGCGTTTGTTCCAACTGATTTCGATCCGATAAATCAATCAATAGCCCAAAGCTATCTTCTCTGTCGTCATCACAGTTAGAATTAGTGAGAGAATTGCTTCAGTCTGTTTCTCTACAGTTTCTTGCTACGGCCTTTTTCGCTTCTCACAGTTTCAGAAATCTCGCTCTCTATGAATGGTCTCTCTTAATGTATGACAGTTTGGCTGGGATGTATGTATGTATGAGTGGTAGAATGAAGTACATGTTGATGAGCGAGTTTCACTTTCTTCCTTGTTTCTCTCTCTCTCGCTCTCTTGAACACTGTTCTTCTTATACTTGACTGACTGACGGCAATGCTGTCAAGCTTATATTTTCCAATGGAGATAAGAGCGAAGACTGGATCGCGTAAAGAAATATGTATTAGCATGAACATTGAAAAGAAACTACTTTTCAATACAATATTGACAGATATAAATTACTAAAGCTATTAGGTTGTATTCAAACATGCACAAGGTACTCGCAAATTAATAATGGAAATTTGTTTTCAATTGTTGATTCATAGGATTTGCTCCATCAACCCTCATTCACAACAATGGATATTAGCGATGATATGTGCCGTTCCGAGTTTTTTGATTTGGTCCCCATGGGCTTGGATCCGAAATTCGGGGATGCGGCGTCACATGGATTAATGCCAGTGACATTACTAGACTCCTCAGATTACATAATGACGGACGGCAACAATAACCTAGGAAGTGCAACGGGCCATATTAAATCATTTTTAGATGAGATGTTTCTTGCTGACCCCATCAATGGAGGTGAAGGAGGTCAAAATATTGCTACCTTGAGCAACAGCACATTTGAAGTTTTGGGGACGTTTCAATGGACGGGTGATTCAACTTCTGGAGGTAATAGCGCCAATGCAAGCGGAGATGATGACAGTCCGGCAACGGATCCCAACAGTTGGTTTCTCAATCCCGGCTTCAATAATGGTGATGTGGAGGTAACTACGTTGACCAACCTAATTGACCCACTGTTCGTAACTTATGAGGAAGATCAAGGAGGGAACATTGTCACAACTAAAGTTGAGCAACACCTTGGAGAAAACCGAGTGGTTTCGTCCGACCTCATTAGTAGTACGTTTTTAAATGAGCCAACCAGCGAATCTCCCACGGAAGGATCACAGTCTTCCAGTGAAAGCGAGTTAATCTCATGGCAAAAGAATTCGGAAGTGGTAGGGAATGGGAATAATGTCTACTGTGATGACTCTCTTCTCCGCTCGGCCCTCCAATCTGGCAATAATGCAAGCACAATCAGCAGTAGTAAAGTAATGAAGCTCACAGCAGTGATTACTTCACCACCACCGACAAATGAAATGACTGAACTTCGCAAAGTATTATCAGTCCCTCCACTCACCTCCCCCACCTCGTCAACTTCCGATCCGGCCCAACCAGGTGGTCAACAGCCCTACTACGATTTAAAAGTTATCGATCCAATTTTTGGGGATGATGCAAATATTCCAAATGTTCAAGAACTCATAATGACTAGGATCGACCCACCTTTTGGAGGCTACCAACAAGGCAAGGACCAGAAGAAGAAGCTAGAGATTTCTGAAAGAAAAATTAATTCTACCACTTTAAGCACAAAATGGACCTACACAACCACAAATAATGAGCATGGAAAAACTCCCCGTCGTCGCAATAAGAAAGCCAATGGAAACAATTTGGGTTTGAAGAAAGCTGGAGTCGAAAATGGTGTTGCAAACGGTGGTCCCTACTCACCCACAAGTAAGAGCAACGGTGGAAGTAGCAGTGGCTCCCCTAATAGTCAGCAATCCGGTGGACCCGGTAGCAGCAGTGGAAATAGTACTAATGGAAACGGAATCCGAAAGGAACGCTCTCTACACTACTGCAATATCTGTTGCAAGGGTTTCAAAGATAAATACTCAGTAAATGTCCATGTTCGAACACACACAGGAGAGAAACCATTTTCGTGCAACTTGTGTGGCAAGAACTTTCGGCAAAAAGCACATCTGGCAAAACATTACCAAACTCATGCTGCCAAGGCAAATAACCAGCACAATAAGCCTAATTCAAAACGATGATGAAACAAGTTTTTTTACAAAAATGTACTCTAAAATTTAGTTATAGTAATTATAGTATATAGCTTATGTACCTTACATAATAATGAATATATTTTTTACAAAAAATCTTAATGGTACTGTTAATGGAGGAAAGAACGCAACCAAGATTATTATCTTGTACCTTTATTATCTATTCTTACAGCAATTAAGCAAAAAATATGTATTGTGGTACATTGTAGGTTTTTTCTCTACAGGTAAAAAATCAGCTCCCATTGCAATTCTGCATTTTCGGGTGAAATAATAAGAACAAAGTTGAGATTCTTCAAGACAGTTTGTATATTTACTTTTTTACTTAATAGATCCTTTATATTTTATAATACGTTTTTATATAATGTCCATGTGCATTTCCGTTCCAGGAAATACAAAAATAATGCGAGAGTCAAATTAATTTTGTAGTGGTCGGGAGGGCCTTATCTCCAAAGCCCATAAAAGTACGTACATAAATATATTTAGTGTAGGATTTTCTTGTTACATTTGAACTTACTTCAGTCTTTGATTTTCTTATACCGCATTTTCCGATCATTAAATGTGATTTGGACTGTTAATTTCTTGTTGATTCCATTCTGCTTTGATATGTACATATGTCTGTATACATATTAATAATATAAAATTCTACTTAGAGTTTAGTGCCTATACCATATTTTTATAGTCCTTAAAATTATATAAATATATACATATATTGTTTTGATACAGAGGTTTACTTGAGAGATGAATCATTTCTACTATATCATGTTTGTAGATGTAGTTTTTAAGGCAATAGTAACACTACTATTTTGTATTTGGGTAGTATTTGTGCTAAGATTCTCCGTAAATATGTCTCACGGTGTAATGCAACTTTTGACGATAGAAATATAATGATTAAGAAATAACCATGTATGCCTTCTTGTACTATTTAAGGTCTTCCATATCACACTACTCGTGTATACTTAGTTGAATATATATAGTCTCTGTAAGTATTTTTACCTGTATACTCCGTTTCCTTCTTTCTTTGCAAAATGTGTTGAGCTATTCATTTTGTAAATGTTTTTTACAGCTTTAGTACTGTTACCAAGTCAGTGAGTTTGTTCATTATGCGAATGTTCATTGGAAGCTGAGAGTTAAGAATTGTCCAAATTTTAAAAAATTTCCCTGTAGATATACATTTGAATATTTTGACACATTTTGATGCACTGGTAAGGCTGTACTCAAGTAGAACTCGTCTCTTCCTTATCCGTAAATTTTTTTCATAGTACGGAAGGAGTGCACCAGTAAAATTCTTGTTACATTGCATGTGCATGCATGTTAAATATTGTTGTCTTTCCGCAAACGGAAGAGAACTTTGCGATATGGGAGATACTGGTTCCATGTGAGAGCAGCCTACTACTATTTTACTTTGCACCCATAATATAGTCTCTAGTATTTAAGAATAACTTGTGATATAATTAACACAACCGTAATATATGCAACTATATTTAAGAAGTTCTGATTGGGAATTTCTCCGGAAAGTAAGATAAAGTTTTGGAAAGTGCACCACTTTTTGTACCATACTTTGTGCGTTGAAATCAAGACAACGATATATTTGTACCATATAATATACCTTTTGAATTTTAAAGGTGATAATCACATGTGTATGGACTTTTTGTGTTGTGTTTTTGGAAGAGTGATATATTTAATACTTATGCCCTCACTTTAAATAGCTATAAATGAACTGCTATATGGAGATGATCATTAATAATATTATATTTGGAAGAATTAACTCTCAAGTTTATATAACTCAATTGTGTAATCTTTAGTGGAATGAAGTACCAAATAAAAATTAGTGGAGTTTACGGGGGTTAAACGTAAACTTATACAATTTTCGACGAATGAATAAGGGAAGTTTTCAGTGATTCTTCTGACATTCCTAATTGCAACGACTACAAGTCTTCCTATTTAAAGAACCACAGAGCAGTTGAGCTGCCCCAACTTTAATAAGCCATGGTCTTTTCGAGAGAAAGACCTAGTAATAATATTTCAATAAAGTATATAAAGCCAATTGAGATCACAGGATGTTCTGATAATCGCTAAAAACGTTTCCCGTACGCATGACTAAGCTTAAAACGTGATTATATATCTCGTCATATAACAAGAAAATGTATTCAATATTGATTGACTATTTAACATTGTACCATTAAAAGTAGAAATGCTTAGGTAGTAATATAATACTTCCTTTTTTTTAAAAAAATCTCTAATGTGCCAACAAGGGTGCAGAATGCAAACTTTGAAACAAATGATAATGATCTGCAAAATCTGTGAACAAAGTTAATAATATACTCTGTATTATACTAAAATAATGTTTGGGTGGAGAATGCAAGCTTTTTTGTGCTGTAACTTATACATGTAGTTCTACTTTCTACTTTACCTTAACATACACATACGGACAAAGCGTTCTGCTACAACGAACTTAGGCTACAAAACAAATGGATTGTTAATTTTTCTCCTTCGGATGATGTGTACTACAAACTGAATTTTTGACACATGTTTTCTCCAATTTACAAATAATAATTCCCGGAATTGTGTAAATGCTATTAAAAATTTTGTAGTAAACTAATTCCATGTCATATGTCATATCGTTATCAGAAGCTCAGGTTAAAACGCTTGACTAAATCTTGGATGCTAACCCATTTCTAAAATCTCCATAAGTATAAAAGTAATCATTATTACATTTTAATTGGGGTCTATTCAATGTAAAAAAATATGAGAGACTAAAATGTAAAACCGTCAAATGTTTCAGAATTGGAAGGCGTATGTACTTAAGTATGTATTTGTGGAGATAGCAAATGATGTCTAGTGCACAGGGGTATTGTGTGAGCTACTAGTTGGAAGCAAACAATAGATCCAAAAGTACCAAAAAATCTATATACTTACATATAGATACGCTCCTATTATGTTGCTTGAAGGAGCCATGTCCTTTTGACAAGGGTATAGTATTCATAGATAAATCAAAAATAGTGATTTTGACAGTGTGAAAAAGGATGATGACGAGAGAATGTGTTTCTGGAAGTGTGCAAAAACAATATTTACTATAGAATGTACCATAAATATTACCGGCGTATTATTAGAGAGTACTTAAATATTTACATAAGGACACATATATTAAGGTATATGTAAAATATATATTAGCTGATGTAATGACTTTTGTATTATTTTTGTAGTTCATTTATTTTTTTATTAATTTTAAGTAATTTTGTCCCAGCTGTAAATAATTGATAGATATGTACAACGTTTAAGAAGTTGGTTTGAAATACATTCCTTTGTATAACCATTAAAAATTCCAGAAAGTTACTCCTGTCATTTTTGCAAATATTTAGACAAATTATTGCTATATATATATATTATGATTTCAAAAACTCCTTCCTCTTTTATCGACAACTAATTTAAATAATGTCCAAAAATCTATATGTTCTCTCATGTATTCCATTTTTCCATTTTGTTCAAAAGTTGAATAAAAGAGCATAAAATTTGACATTTTCACATATTTCGTCATTATTATTTACCACATCTGCATAAACCCAACACAGTATAAACCCACATTAAATTCATAATTAACAAATAAGGGCATCTAATTTTTTTTCAAAAACTGAATTCAGTTCTGGTATAGTTTTAAAGGTCTCAATAAAAAAGGAAAGGTCAAAATTGGAAACTTGGAAACTGAAATCGTCTTTCAGAATTCTAAAACAACAGTCAAACTAGAAACGTTTATTTGACAAAGCTATCACAAATTGAGAGAGAGAGACTGTACAACCACCATTTCTGGCATAAAAACCGCATTTCTCACACACGAGGAAGCTATGTATCTCCATCGTTCAGGCTTTGAAGCAACCTTGATATTGTCATCCTTGACTTGAGGCGCAGATCTTTTAAAATTCCATACTACCGAAATCATCCGTATGAAGGGGAGCCTGAATGGATTAAAAAATAACCCTTCAATTCAATACAAGCAGGCGGGTAGTTGGTGGGGGAGGATATTAAGACATCGTAAGCAATTAGTAGCAGCTGCAATATCTAAAAGGTAGTTACTGCACTCAAAGAAATATTCATCAGATTTGAGTAGTAATAACTTTTGCCTCACTTTGTTTCGTATTTCAGAAAACGAACTTGAACACACAAAATGTCGATGTTCGACCCGGAAAGTTTATCATCCCTGAGATCTCAACCAAAAGAAGTAGCATTAGAAGCTATAAAGTCATGCTTCTTGGAAATTTGCGTTCAGTTAGGGGAGATCGGGGATGTTACGAACCCAAGTTGTTACGAAAGCTACATTAATTGGCTGAAGACTTCAATTGATGAGAGGGTCAACCACCAGAGCCCAGAATTGATGAAGGCCTTTAATGCTAGTGTTTCATTGTTGGAAATGCATGAAGAAACAATACGATCTATACAGCAAGAAGTGAGAGCATTATTGCATTCAATGGGAGATAAAGGCAATATTGGCAATAGCGGAAGGTCAGGAGGTGCAATTGAATATAATCAGTTTATTGAATCAGACTTTAAAAATGCCCTTACCTCAAACAATGTGGAGTCTGCATACCGCTGTGAAGATTGTGGTTCAACCAATACATTTCCAAGGCCGTTGATATCACACTCTGCATCTGTTGAATCATTGATTCAACTTTTTACCTTCCACTTGCCAGATTTGACAAACTTGAAGGTCCTCGATATTGGCTCAGGGCTGGGATCCATATTATACGGGGCGTACTATTTCAGTAAAGCGAAGGAAATTCTTGGGATTGAGTTGAATAAAGATACTTGTGACATTTTGGAGTCTGTAATTAGCCAACATAGATTAAAGGACCGCATTAAAATAATAAATGCCGATTTACTAACACAAGCAGGCTTATTCCAAGAGGCTGATGTAACAATATTTAATAATGTATTAGAATATTTTGCCCCTTTGGACGTTCAAAAGAAAGTATGGCTATTTTTACGGGAAAATGTTAAGGTTGGGAGCATCTTTGTAACCCATCCGGATTTGAAGACGTTGCTTGAGCCATTAGGATTAGTAAATATTATTGATGAATGGGTAGTTCCCTTGGACCCAGCATTCGACACAAGTGTTCTTATGGGATTTCCTGAAACTGACGAAAAATTTTGTATGTATCGCGTCAACCATTAACGGACTTTTATTGCGTATGAAATGTATAGTTATAATAGTATTTTCTTACGCCATGTCTAGTCTTAAGAATGATCAAATAAATTCTCAGGTGTTTTGTTACTAACAATGGTTTATTTATTAAAACATATAGTTAGACTTGTTAGACTGCGAGCGTCATCTTGATATTTTCGATAAATTGTCTTTGCTTTCATCGTAAAAGCTTTTAATTAAAGATATTAACGTTTTTAAATTAACAGAATGCTTCCCGGAAATATTCAGGTCCGTCTTTATATTTTGTGCATTCAACTTCGCCTCTTCCAAATCTATTTTATTACCAACGACTATGGCAGGTTTTTCAGATAACGAGGGATCATACAGACGTAACTCGTTCTTAAGTGTCTGCAACTGTTTTTCAGGATCCCAAGTCAAATCTACGATATATATTAAGCATACACATCTCTGCACATGTCGGAGAAAAGCATGGCCCAAGCCTCTGTTCTTCCAAGCTCCGTCGATTAAGCCTGGGATGTCCGCAACTGATTAAACAAAGAAAAGAATTAAACCCACCCTGCCACTAGTAATGTATGTACATTTATATTTCTGGCGACAAGACATGCCTCGTATTTGACTGAAATCATCGAAAGGTATTACTCCAACGTTTGCTCTCAAAGTGGTAAATGGATATGATGCAATTTTGGGTCTAGCTCTAGTCAGTGCACTTAAAAGCGTAGATTTCCCGGCATTCGGATATCCAACTAACCCAACATGGGCGATTACGGCCATTTCGAGCAAGTACCTCATTGTTTCCCCAGGAGACCCGTACTCACAAATCATTGGTGACTGATTGACAGCTGTGGTAAAAAATTTATTTCCCTTTCCTCCTGATCCACCTCGAGCTGCTAAAAATGGAGACTCCATCAAGTCTATGATAAGTTTTCCATCCTCAGGATTCCGGATGAGCGTTCCTTCAGGAACCTGAATGTTTCCAAGGTTTCAAAATAATACACATTCACTCAATGAACGAATATTCCTTCAGTATTCAAACACCAATATCTCAACCATTAAATCTCCACCTTAACAATGGTAGGACTCGCATTTTTCCCATCACAATTACAAGCACTGCCTGGCTCCCCATGTTCAGCTCGAATAACCGTCGGAATATTGGCCAACGACGTTATTTCTTTCACAGGCTATAAATACACAGAGCTAAATAAGAACTTTTCGTTCACAAGTGATTAAAAATACATTAACACCAACTATCAACAATCACATACGCAGCCATTATTCTTACCTGGAAAATGACATGACCTCCATTTCCTCCATTACCGCCATCAGGCCCCGCATATTCTTTGGCAAATTGTTTCGTAAATGCAACGCATCCATCTCCTCCTCTCCCTCCAATCACTTTTATTTTTAACTCATCCACAAATGAGCTCGCCTAAAAAAACGTCACGAAATAAAACCAATTTATTTTCGATACTATAACATGGTTGATGGCACAATTTATTATCATTTATCTCTCATCTCTCATCTCATCAGGCCTTGAATTGCCATATTAGTCGTAGCTTATATTAAAAAATCAGCTAACAAAAATTCCTTACCCGAAGAACTTTAGATTTGCCTTTATCCACACGCATTAGTGGTGTGCTTGATTGACAAAGTTTATACAAAATTCTCATTATGTTCAACTAAGTTTTAACTCCGGTGGTACAATAGAATCAGCGTACTTGCAAAACACCAAAAATTAAAACTGCTAAATATGTCATTATCATTATACACCCATTTAAATAATTATTATTATTGTTTTTGAACTTTGAATTCAATAAAGTTTATACGTTTGAGACTACATGAAACGTACAAAAACAGTAGGCAAAAGAACAAATTCCATTTCCATCTCGAGTAAAAGTCGCGGCTTACAATTTGAAAAGAAATTCTTACGTCTCTGCCCCGATCTGCCTTTTCGTGTGGTTCCTCGCAGTCTCCGAGATGCCGCTTAATCCTTTAAATCTAACACCGTCCCTTATGTTCAGAATTCACCTGATTCAGCGTCTATGTTGATTTTTAATTTGCAAATTGGCTGTTTGGCAATATTTACGAACTTTATTATACAAATACAAGCTGTGAAATATACACAATTATTACATATTGCCTTAAGTTTGGTCATGAGCAAAAGAATATAGAATCCAAACTCGATCAAACCCGGATCAAAAGAATCTCTTGTTGACGAGACAGAAATCCTGGAAATTATTAAGATTTCCATAAATATGCATAAATGCTCGGGTCAAAAATCAGTCCAACTTATTTTCGGATTTGCCCGACTGTGCTTTAGCTTGTAACTTGTATGCTTGCTTTATTGTTCTTTATAAGTTTATAATGACATTTAATCCATTTGAATTTGGTGTATATAGTCTACGAATATAAATTAGGCTATGAGACTTAGTGTGTATCTCTACATTTCATAAACCGCAAATTGGGAAGATTAACCTATAATAAAATGGTAAACGAGTGGAAAATGCCTAAAATGCGACTAACATGTTTTTATTGCACTTGAAGGTGGCCAGCGACCGTTCATATATTTTTTGCTTTCGTTACACATTATGTGCTTTACCTTTACCTTGCTTTTTCGAATAGTTTACTTTGTTGTTTTCTATACTTTTCTAAACAGCAAATATTTCGTAAGCCTGAAGCATTGAAAGTTACTTTTACAGTGAGGAAACGTACAGAGGAAGAATTAATTTTCCTCAATAAAACAGACGACAAAACGGATAGAATTGGGACTGAACCGCTGAGATTTCATTCACTTTATCCCAAATGAAGTAACAAAGTAAGAGCTTGGAAATGCCAAAATAATAAAACAGGAGCTAAGCTTTATTTACTTTTTCCTCCGAAATTGTATTCTGGAGGACAGCAATCTTTGTAATATTTATTGAGGACGACTTCCTTCATAGTGAGCTTTTTAACGTCCTTGCAGGTTGTTTTTTGCATGAACTGATGTAGTTTTTGATGGTCGTGGATGTAATTACAATGACGAGCTTTTTCAAACATCCGAGCCAGGTCTCCTTTAACCCAGTATGGGAAGTGTCCGTTCCAAGCTCGGCAATAGCATTTTCTACAAATGGCCAAGATTGAAGCTCGTTTCTTCTCTGGATGACGGAGTTTTCTCTTGGATCTGTAATAATCAGCTAACTGGACCTCCCCACACTCACAGCATTTTTCCCCACCATCGACAATGCAGACAGTGACGACCGAGGGCAATAAGCGACGTTTGTACCCAAAGGCTTCTTCACGGTTGACGGTTGGGCATTTACTTACAGAGATGATTTCGTAGGAGCCCGGACTGTAATCGTATTATTAATTGAACATTAGAAATTAGAATATTAATTTACTTTCAGTGACTGAAAAAATCTTAGTTTTGCGAAATCGCACGAAGTATTAGTACACACTATTGATTTTGAAAAACTTACCCTGGCGGTTTATCCAACTTTTCATTTCCGAAGCGGTCCACAGAATTAGCGCTTCCAAAACCAATGCGACACTGCCATCTGAGGATGTCATCATTGATATCCGGTGGAATTGTGTGCCCGCGGAGCATAGTCCGAGTTATGTTCTGATACTGGCCTGGATCAGGTGTTTCGACGTGCCAATCTTTTGCAAACCTGGGTCCTAGAAGACCTCCGATACCGTAGCCTAGAAGACTAATGGGCTTATTTACTCCTATGGGTGGAGCGTAGTAACTGACATTCGGTACGTCACCAGAAGCAGTATTCATTGAAAATTCCACTCCCATTCGACTGTGACCTGGCTTTTCGGGATAAAATTCTCGTTCCATGCACGACGCAAAGGCAATCCTTGGTTTAGGAGACTTGCGCACTTTTATATTTAAGGAGCAGCTTTGTAGTCAAAGTTATAGTTTAAAAATTACATTAAAGCTTTCCGAGGAGTAACTTACAATCAATGGATATTTGATAGGGCCAGTCATATCCAAAATTCATTTTGGATGCGGTTACAGATTGTGGTTTTTCACCACTGTCGGGCTTGTCACTCAGCCGAGCCTCTGGTGTTACTGACATTTTGAAAGATGGTTGAAGATTCCTCGATCTCGAATAACTTTATTACAAAGTACAAGTACTTTCCTTCCCAACTCCTTGCTATAATTATTATCAACTGCTTCAAATCAGTAGAGTACCAATGTGCCAAAATTCGTTGTATTCTTAGCTTTTGTAATTATTCAGGTATTTTAGAAATTGATTCAGACACAACGTCATCACACCTCATAGAGTAAACGTAGCGCTTTCCCTAAATTCCATCTCGATAAAAATATTACTGGGATTTAAGTTAGTAAAAGATATTGCAAAAAGGTAAAAAATGCCAAGGTTCAAAATAAATTTGCAAGAAAAGGAATGGGGATAGGGGAGGATGAGAATGATATGTACCAGGTATAGCAGTGTCGCAAGTGGTAAGAATATGTGAATTATGAGTTATGAGCCTCGCACTACTAAAAGTTATGTTAATTTATTATTAGTGAGGAACTTCCGATGCACTGCGACCTGCGACGACGACTTTCGAATCAAAGCTTGTTTAACTATACAGAGAGATACCTTTTTAGGAGCTAAAAAAGTCTTTCGTACTTTTTTTAGTCGCTAAAAAACAGCAGTTCGATCGCTTGTTGCAAACTAAAATAAATTATCCTTTAGACAAAAGTAGTACAACGAAAGTTTTGCAATAATAATTTCAGTTGAATTATGTTTACTGAAATAAAGTAGATTTTAATAGATTTAAATCGGTAATGCGTTACTCCATGAACTGGAAGTTTATTGAAAGGATTCTCGAATAAAGCAAATAATTTGTAGTTCTCTCCTTCTGCTATACAGTTTTATTGCTAGAATAAATTATACTGGTGAGGTTCATTCACCAGCAGAGAAAGCGTACTGGGTTGTAAATCATGCATGGATTTGACAACGTGTTGCAATGATGGAAAAGCTAATTCACACTACATAGAATAAGTGTTGACAGAGCAGCGTGGAAAACTTTCTAGTATTTCCATTGGAGCTTTTAAATCTGAAGGGAAATTGACATGAACTGAAAAATGCAAGGTTTCACCCACACCAAGTGGAAGAAAGGTGGACATCGTGACCATCACTCAAACTCAAGAATTCCGTTAATGCAAAATTGGCTGTCACCTGCAGTGTAGAAGGATAGGTCCAGCCTACAGGCTATTAATGGACAAGGGCTTGATAAATTTTCTTGTACTACATGTTTTCCTGGTTATAGCATTGTATGGCTTTCCTGGGCCTTCATGTTGTATGATATAATTAAATCATGCATGATTCATGCGTACCTGATTACATTTATCACTAATATTTATTCTACTTAATCCATATGTCACTCGGATGATGTAATTTTGTCAAAAACCCGAGCTAAAAGTAAAGAAGTCACAGGGAAACGTTTAATTCATTTCGATGCATTTGATAAACATTTCAATTAATGTTGCATGTCAGTTACATTCAAATAAATGTTTTAAACACCTGCGCAATTATTTTGTAAAGCCACAAAAGAACTTTTCATAATTTTCTACGGACCCGAATAAAACGTTTCCCTTGGCACCTTTCCTATTTCCTACCTCTTGTACTTGTAGGAGTATGAAATAAAGCTGAGAAAAAAGCGTTTTTTGTATTGGTCTGTTTCTAATAGAAACTTTCTATAATGCATGATAATATGGGGCAGCACACTCCGTTTAGGGAAGCAATGAAAGGGAAATCATTTGAAAATTCTGGATGCTTTCGTCAGAACTCAGAAACTCAGAATCCTAGCTTTGATGAACTGCAGAGCGAATGCGGCATATTGTGAATAATTCAGCAGTTAATGCGGGAAGCTTTTGTATTATGCAGACCAGAGCTGAAAATAAGTCACAAAATAAGGAATTTAACTTCGAGGGAAAGTCTCCATCGATTACTTTCACATGCACGAAGCTTCATGAAAGTGTGGCTTTCCGTTTCTTAACCAAAATCATGACAACGCTTGTCAATTTGAGGAAACCTTGCCATGTAATAAAAAATGTTCATTTAGGATTGGTTAATTAATAACAATTTATTCTTGGAAGCTTCCCTCCAGAAATAGCAGCTAATAATGTAATTCAAGTTTCATAGCTTTTATTTGACCCCACGAATATCCTGCGGATCTCGGAACTGCCGGAGTGTAAACTTCCATTACAGTAGATGCAGAAATTTGTTTTGATGAAGTTGTTTTCAGAAACATTTTACTATGTCCGCCGTACAGTATCAGTAAGATCGTAAAAAGGTTAATGCAGCGAGGCTATACAAAATAAGGTAGATTATTGTCGTTACCTTTTCTTGCTATGGATATTTACTACGCGTTATGGTCACAAATGAAAGGAGAAATCACGCATAGAGGTAAAAAAAAATGCTGTAGGAATCATAAATCAAGCTTGAAACGAACAACTTTGAAAAATCGATTAATTCAATTTATATTTATAATGCACTTTTCCCCTTCAATCGACATTTCTCTTGATTCCGTGATCATGGCAAATGTACAAGAAAAGATATGAACTATGTACGACGTACGAGCCTAATTCAGATGCACAAGGGCAAAGGTGGATACTACCACTGTTTGCGTTTATATACATCTTAATCCTATAGAATGTCTTCCTTTTTTTCCTTGTGTCGTGATGAAACATAATACTCTGCTTAAAATTCTGTTAAACTGACAACCGTGGCTTTCCCATATAATCTTATTACTCTTTGAAGGAAAAATCAATTTTTCCAACGGAACACATATAATTCCCTGATTTGTTGTTTGCTACCTCAGATCTTTCGTAAAAAGCCTTATAATGAGAGCAACTTTGCGGGTGTAATGTTTTTAGGTTCAAATTGGGATGCATTTATGGGAGGAAATGCATAAATCAAGCTACTTCAGCATTTCCCATTTATCACAAACTTATGTTTCGAAATGAGCTTCGAGATTGAACGTGATATCCGGGAAGATATATCATATATGTGCTCTCATTACTTTGAATTCAGAGAACAAAAGGCAAAAATTTTGGGCAACTTTTCTGGTTTCCAGTCATTTTAGGGTGTGAATGATTCATGTGTGCTACAATTTATTCAATTCAAAAATAAATCAACAACAAGCTTAACTTAGATATACGCGTTTTTATTCTAAATAACTTTATTTCCTAGCTTTTCTACTCCATAGGGGGCCAAGCTCTAACAAAAGTTGCCTTTTGCGTTTCTCGTGAAATATTCGTGTCTCTTAGTAGGCTTAGACCTTGATTTCACTAGTGGACTTAACCATGGTTAAGTTAACTATAGTTAGTTTAACCATCCAAAAGCTAGGGATTTCACTGCGGAAATGGTTAAGTCAATCATTTATATTCCGATTTCACACGAAAATAATGGTTAAACCATGGTTAAGTCCACTAGTGAAATCAAGGCCTTAGACCTTGATTTCACTAGTGGACTTAGCCATGGTTAAATTAACCACTGGCTAGTTTAACCATTATTCTCGTGTGAAATCGGAAGCTAACCATGGCATGGCTAAAGTAGCCAATATGGTTAAAATTTAACCATGGTTAAGTTCGATGGTTAAACTAACCATCATGCTATCGTCCACATAAGATTATGGGCTAGCGGGAACCCAGCAGGTTCCTGAGACGCGCTAACTATTACTAACCCGCTTCCCCGCTTACATGCCTATAAATTCCTTAATTATGGTTAAAATTGGTGTGAAATCGGAATAAAGATGGTTAACTTAACCATCTCTTGCGCCCCGATAGCTGCAGTGAAATCTCTCGATTTTGGATGGTTAAACTAACTATAGTTAACTTAACCATGGCTAAGTCCAAGTGAAATCAAGGTCTTACTCTCGGACCAGTTTTAACCAAAATTAGAAGTTCAACCTTTAATTATTATAATGGTGGGCAGGAAACTGCGCAAAAATATTATTGAAACAAGGGGGGTTATAAGGGCTAAGGCCGATTTAACTTGAATAAATTATTATATTTTATTAATTATTATGCATTCATTCAGTCAGAAGTGCATTTAAATTCAAAATTATGTAAAGCTGGTTTCGCATAGCCCAAATTAGTCGCAGTCGCTAAGCGACTTCATCTCGAAATCCCTGTCGCATTTAGCACTCACTCTCGAAATTGGCTAAAAACGGAGAGCTAGTGCGAATTTAAAGTAATTTTCTTCAAAAATTTTCATCCCGATTTGTCATGCAAGCGCCTGTACTTGTTTTTAAAAGTCTCGTCGCTCAGTGAATCGCTGAGAAAAAACCTGTGCAAAACCAGCTTAAGTGGTCATGCGACCTAAAACGATACCGATAGGTCACACTAAAACTTCAGGAACATAGGTGGCGTATACGGCTCTACATAATAATTAAATTATGCTGCATGAAGTTAAGCAATGTCTCTTGAGAAGTTGTACCCCAATAGTGAAGCATTGAGGGTTGTGGGGCATAACGTACATAGGATGTACATATATGAATTTTAAATTATTTAACTATTCATAAAGCCAAATTTCGCATCTGATGGTTGATATAAATGTGGCTTAAAAAATAGTCACCATCACGGCTAAACGTTTTCAAAAAAACAGACTTTATGAAATCTTTACTTTCTTGTGTATCTTTCAGCTACGGATGTCAGGATATAGAAAATAGCATACTAATACATTGTATCATCGGGTAAAGTGCAAAAGGGGCTATATGCAGAAATTGCTTGTACGGGAATTAGCGTGTGCTATCATGCATAAGCATTTTCTGTATATAGGTAGTCCATTTTGGAATTTAACTGACGGTATCGTTCGTCCTTCAGTATTAATTTAGAACAGGGCTTTCATTTACGCCGTCCCTTATGTAAATAGCCCTTGTAAGTATCTGTTTTCATGATATTATAATATATTATATAAAGCAACAAAAATTGAGTTGAACAGATGATAGAGTTTTGAATAAATTTTTGCAGTTTATTGTCCAAGGGTCCACAAAGCTTCGCCCCCGCAGGTGAAATAGCCCTTGCAAAGCACCCGATGTTTTCTTTGGATATCTAGCATGGCTTATGTATATTTCAACTTCTTGAATAAATTCAAGTATTCACAAAGTATGCATTTAATCGCGAAGTGTGTATATTATTTAATCGTAAACCAAAGCTGGATGTCCCATTCATCCATTAATTATTTTTGCTGCTACTATTTTAACTATAGAAACATCCCAGCAGCTCCTTTTTGAGCGTGAACCACGTGTGTAAGGCTGTATGCATTTTAGCAAGAGTGCTTCACAGACAAAGCAATTAAACCACCTCCAAGAATGAGAAATCGAACAAACTTAACTAACCTTTGTATTGAACCCACAATCAGTTCAGCAAGATTGTCCAATTTCGAGGGGAAAAATGTCGTTAGGGTCAATGTCAATAGGTACAAGAATGCAAATTAGGGCAAGAAGGCAAGAATACATATTGGCAAGATCTTTGAGGACAGTTTGTGGATTTCATCTTCATTCTCCATTAGTAGTTTCCACAGTTTCTTTTAAAACAAGAATTTTCTCACCATAATTTACTACAGTGGAAAGCAAGGTGAGAGTCTTATAGCTCCTCCCGTTAGTTATATATCTAAAACAAATTGAAGCTTTGAAAATTCAAGAGCAATTATCTGCCTACCCTGGATACACGCTCCAAGGAGAAAGAAAACAAAATATAGTCAACACTCTCTAATTATTTGCATTTTATGCGTAAGTACAGTACTGCAATTTTTAATTTCCTAAACTTTCTGGCTTGTTGAAAGTGTCAACCACAACTTATGTCTTGTACAAATCATTAAAACGGTGAAGAGGCGTGTAGGTAACACTCCTTTAGTGGGTCTTGTCATTGACTAGAAAGCATAAAAGTGCGTGCAAAAAATCTTGACAACTGTAAGCAAAACTTTACTGAACTGAAGAAACTACGTTCTTCAAGGTAAAGAATTCCAGGGGATTTTAAAAATGAGAAATGAATTTCAGAATCTCTTGCAAAACATTCAAATGAGATTACTGATGCAGTGCTCTATTTCCTTTGCACTTTTTCACCTAATTAATTTACATTTACACGTTGTCATAAATGCGTGTTGAGTAATTATACTCCACCATTTCCATGTCCAACCAGCGGACTACGGAAGTTACCTTTGGTGTCGTTTTAATTGCAGAAGAAGTATTATAGCCTTAATAAACTTTAAGTGTAGCGTTAAATTACAAGAAAAAGGGGATTATTTCGTAAGTAAATCCATTAATTCCATCTGCGTCATCCGCACATCTAAAATTCTGTTTTTTTTGGAGCATGGGAAATAAAGCGTGAGTGAAGAACGTCCGCTCATAAAAAATCTCTATCTTCAAAATCTTGGTTTCAAATATTTCCTTTTCACGTCCAACTTTTTAGAAACAAAGATATAAAGCTATGGTTTTCCCTTTGCAAAATTCATGGGTATTCAAGTCGTAAAGCATTTAAGGTACAATTATCATATAATTTGAAAACATTGTTCACACTGTCATTATTGCGGATATATCTTTCCCCCATTTTTAGGTAGCGATCTAATCCTGCATGACTCTCTCAAAACTCTTTCGCATTTCAATTATATTCTTATGTTAGGGGATAATTTTTATTACATTGGAATGGTGAAGCATTTTTATTCTAAAGGAGTGTATATGTAAACGTACATTATTTAATTATTCCCTGTTTTGACAAAAGAACTTGCTTGAATAAAATTATTGTTGACGGAAATAAGTAAGCAAAGAGAAAAGTATAAACATCATGCTTCGAATCAATTGGAACATTGTATGGAAGCTTATTGTTTCCAAACCGAATGTTTTCAAAGAAATGACAGCCTTTGCATCAACAGACACAGGATATTGGGTCTGATTCTATCTCCTGGAAATTGATCAAAACTATATGTTCATGTGCATGCATTTATTGTTATAGGTAGTAAATACCTATGAATACATTGCATTGATGCTTTTGTGCTTTAGCTTTTCGTTCAAGCTCTCTCTCCTCTCCAAAAGCTGACAGAGTGACGGAAAGTTAGATGTTGCTCACACGTTGAATGTAAATTCGAACGTACAAACTTTTACATGTATTTACCGGCGGGCCACAAATAGAAGCAAAAGCAATGGAAGATGGGCTTTGTCAACCTGCGAATTATCCTTTGAATCCTCCGGAAATGAAATATTACAGCTCAACAGCCGTTTCCTTTGATTCACAATTTCCACGTAATATGTATCTATGTATTTATTTGTGCTGCCGGCTGCCACAACTTGTATTATTAATGTTGTTAGCCCTGTTGTCCACACCAATTAAGTTTAACCCACAGAGGGTGGAGGCTTTGCTTCTCCTCGCTGATTGTGTCCTATCCTTTGTAAATATTACCTGTTTACTTATCCTCGACAAAAAACTGATTGTAGGTGTGCGAGAATGTCTTATGTTTATTTTTATATTTTTTTTTATTCCTACTAGGATTGAAGGTTTCATCTTGAGTTTACATTTTTGCACTGCCTTTTCGATTACACAAATAAAGGTATGTACAGCTTTCTGTGATGAAGACACATTAAAAGCCTTTTGTAATAAAAGCATTTGTGGAATATTGGATTCATCTTACGTCTTACGTCATTTTAGTTAGAGGTATACCTTGTTTAGGTGTGATCTTGTTTTTAGTATAAGTTTGCTGACACATCTGGACTGGAGAGTGTCAAACCTGAGGAAAATTGTAATTTTATTTTCTTTATAAAATAAAAGGATGAAAACCAGATATTGTTTGTCAGGCTGGAAAAACTTGTTAGTTTCCCTACAAGTTATGGAATGTTGGGGGCAGAAAACCATGAAAAGTTACAAAATCCCTTTTTTCATTTCATCTACTTCTTGTTGAAAGCTCTGAGCTTCTAATAATAACGGAGAGAGAATAATGAGATTTTTGGTGGCAAAGTAGTTCTTTCTCTGCAATGTTTCAATGTCCAGAATCACACAAGTCTCCGTTTCCCACGACAGCACACGGTTTGATAATTACGCGTAAGTATGTATTGTATGCAAAGTGAAGGTTGCTTATGAACATACTGTATATAAGGAGCTACATTGTTGTATACGTTGTGCAGTATACTTGAATGATGAGGTTTTGCCGTTTTGCAATGCTAAAATTTTAAAAATGAATGATGTGCTTCTCATTATTGTCTGATCCCAATGCCTGTCAGACGCTTATTTCTTTTTGGCATTGTGTGGTTGCTTGTGGTGGCCATTGTGGTATATGGAACAGTATGAACTGAGTTGAGATTTGAGTCTTTATTGTTAGTTTATTTGTTCAAGCGTCTGCATCAATTTTTTCGCACATCATCGTCCTCATCAAGAATGTAAAACTTAGGGGGAAGATAAATCTTTTTAATGTGAACATAGAATTACTGTGCGGAGTGAGCGACTCTTGTGTATATACATACGTAAGTACATGTAGGGAACTTTCCATTAAAGTATACTCTTAATGGAAACTTATTTCGCTTTGGGTATATAGCGAGGGTTAGTATTAACAACATTGTCTACGAGAAGAGATTATATACACACGCACATGTATTCTTTGAGGAAGGGGCTTAAATTTGAACCTATTATAATCTATAGCAGTAGAACTGCGAACTTTGCTTCATCACATGTAGGTTTTCATAGGGATTGGGAGAGAGAAAAAAAATCAAGAATATCCAATGATACCAGAGTATATGAACTGACAATTGCACCATGTTCACCTTCAGGAATGCTTTTCTGCACATTACGAGCTAACTCTATAACATGAGATAGAGTCAGGACATCCACCTGTCCACGTACGCCGCTCTTTGCAACTGGTCCGAATTGATAATGTGTTCCCATAGCACTGACATATGCTTCTATCTACAATACATGAGAATAATTCTATAAGGACAGTGCTTGGCTAAAATAGCTTTTTTATCAACAACTTCATCTCTGTTCTGAAGCTTTAAATAAAATCTATCTTTGTCTGAGTCACACACACACATACACACTAAAAGTATATTTAAGGTAGCCATTGGATATTTATGTGTTGGAGTTGTCTCCAAATTAATTTGAAATTGCATGCATGTTGTGGCGTATGTATATTGTGTATGTTCAGGTTCGTGTAGGCTCTAGACCTTATAAAAGCTATGAAGTATATTTGTGTTGGCAAGTGAAAATTATGTATTGTATAAGATAATCCTGAGTTCTACACTAACTCACTTTCATTCTGTTTAATCCGTTTGTCCAACTCCACTATAGAAACCTTGAGATTATTTCTTCTAGCTAGTTTTCGAGAGCAGTGTGGAGTTTTAGTATATAGGAGCTCTCTTCCTCTACGAAACATGTTGAGAATTTGAGAAACAATGTAGATGCATGTAATTTACATATGAGTGGAAAAATATACGGAGGTTGTGTATAAAAGTTGACTCATGTGTATGTATATAAGACAAGTGGCTGACGTTTAGATGGAAAAAAAGATAGATTTTTTAAACGTTAGATAATCCCAAAGTTTTTTTTCTTATGGCTGGATGTGTGGCTATATAATCTCTGTACCAGCAACAAACTTCCCCCCATGCATCCCATCATTGTAGAAGCATTATCGAATGAAAGGATGGGACGAGACAAGGTGTTAAGCTTATTCTTCAGGTCTGAGTCCAATTTAAAGGGGTGGAGTGGAGTAGATGGAACAATAATAATCATACTAATCAGCTCCTCCTAATTAAAGTGAATGTCTCTTGAATCCAATATTTTATTTCTGTTTACTCGTTTTCTCCATTACATCAATACATATTACACACACTGAGAATTATTTCACAAAAGCACTTATTATTTTGATCATTGTTATACAAAAAGGAAACAGTCTTTAGTAAGAAAGGTGGACAGGTAAAATTGGATCCGAGCTTAACTCTATACCTTTGACATATGTGTATATACTTAAGTAGGTAAATTACAACAATTGCTTTCGCAGTGTGTGTGTCATGGGTAGATACTATATACACATTGCTAAATATATAGTGTTAAAGGATCTGTTGCCATGGGCTAGGTGTAAGAAAATGTCATGAATGATGCTAAAAGTAATAGGATGAATGTGAGATTACTGGCTTTTGCGATGGTACTTTCATTGAAGAAGGGACAATATGGACACTGGTAGGATCCACAGACATGGCACATTGTCAAGAGGAGGCTGGATGTATCATTGAACATAGTATTGACGAACCGCTCTGCTCACAGACAAATTAATTAGAACTGGATTTTAGTACAAACGAGATTTGGAATAAAGCCTGTGCTGTCACTATAGCCTTTATAAATAAGAAGGAGTAACTTTTGGAGTAAGGAAAAGTGTAAAGACTAACCTGGCGCATAAGCTTCATAAATAGTGGCTTGTCTGTAAGCTGTGAGGTTTGCCACGGGATGCCAGCGACGAACGGTGTGATTAAAGCAGGTCCACTCTGGTGTTATCTAGAAACAAGTTTGAGAATGGATATGAAAAACCCATATTAACTTCTCATAAAATATATGTTCTGTCGATTAGCACCTAATTTCGCAAATATTCAATTTAAATACTACCTCTCCCATGTACTATTGCCACTAATGTGCCATAAATAAAAATTGCATTGAGGTAGTGCATCTGTTGGCCCAAGGCCGACCAGAACTTACATAGTCAAAATACCAGGATGTTTTCCCTGGTAGTGAGAGAACATCTTTGAGGGTTGGATGCACCCCTGAAGCAACAAGGTTAATTGCATCTGACTGAAGTAGACCATACCCACTAGGAATCTCCACTTCCAAAACAGCAGTAGCACTCACATCAGACTCCTCAACTAGCGTCCACCTATAATTATTATTAACTTGCCGAAATGATTATTTCAATCACAAAACCACATTACTTTTTTTTTATTACCGCAAGGGCCAGTTTAGTGTGATAGCCACAAGCCACAAGCATTACTACCGTGCATGTTATCTACTCTTCCATCAGAATATTTTATGTGCATTTATATTAAGCCTATATCTACTCACCGGAAGCATGACTCAAGTGTGAGCGCTGATTTATTCCGCTCCGTGGAATAGTACTCTCGAATGCGGAGATCAAAGCAATCTTCTGGCGGAGTGTCTTTAAATTCTTCTTGGTCAACGCCATAGCTCGTGTCTAATTGAATTACTGCTTGGCCTGACCCTTTTGCAATAACATTCACGTGGCCCCATACTTGTGGAATCTGTCCAAATTAAATAAGATGTTAATTTCTTATCCACTGATCAATACCAAATGGATTCACAAAACAATAAAAACTGATTTATAAGTACGAACAATATTTTTATCATAGATTTATCTTGATTATTTTTGGGGCAACAGAACACAACTTACATCAAAAGTTTGTACTGAGAGTATATTAGATGAGTTTATTAACCAGATCTGTCTCACATCATCCTCTTCAGATTGACTGGCAACCTCGACGGTAACAGTCATGTCAGTGATGTCTCGAAGACGTGCTCTATTTGCATACTCTGTCAACGCCTCAAAAGCTACTATTGTATCCTGTAAATCAGAAATAAAGATTAAGAGTGTGAAGGAACAAGCTTCTATTACTTTTAGTGGGAAATACTATACCAGCGTTGAAATGAAGCCTCCGTCGGTCAGTCTCATAGTATTTAGCCACAATACAGCTTTCTCTGGAATGGCTGTAACCCCATCACGCACGAGATACGTTAAAAGAGCGAAGGAGGTTGCCTCAACTGCTACTGAATCCCAGAACTCATTATTTTTGGGTTGAATAAAGGGACGACTATTTTCATGGATGACTCCGTTCTCAGGGACTCTTCCAGTTGACCAATATACCATTCCCCCTTTAATTACACGGGAAGAAGATAATTATTGTAGACTTCACATCCACGAGAAATCTTTGTACGGTGACATTCTCTGAATTTTTAAATACCTTCGTCAATCCTCATTTTATGCAGGGTGTCAAAAGCAGCTTCTCTCGATTGACTGTCCATCAAAGTTAGGGCGTAGGCTGTTATAGCAAGTTGGTATGGATCCGTAATTGCAATCAATGTAGATTCCAGGTATCTTGAATTTCAATATAATTTAATCAGGTACACACGAAAGAAAAATGTCTCATGAATTTATTCCGTGAATTAAAACTTACTGAAGAGCTCTAAATTTGGCGTCACTAGCTAAAACCCTTAGCCGTCCATCCAACGATCCTTGGACGTGATGTAGCGTAATGGCTACATGAGCTGTTAACGTGATGTTCATAGGACCATTGACATCCTTCTATAAATTCGAAATAAAAAAATCCTTTCTAAATTCCATCCGTGTCTGCTTATTCTGCTGACTACAATAATTATTACAGTGTGCTAAAAAATGGAATGAAATGTATGAAGAAAATAGGAGTGATATTATCATTAAATCTGAAAAGGATGAACCTACACGATAGCCCATACGTTTATTAAGGGGCAGTGTGAACCAACGTGTTTCAGAAAAGCTTCCATCATAATTCTGATATTTCAGGAGCCACTGGGTGACGTTAGAAAAAATGGACTTTTCTACATAAAAATAAGTTTCCCAGTCTGAAAAGGAAGCATGATGAAAGATTTGCAATGCCCAGGCGGATAACCTAAACAGAAGAGAGTTATGTGTCTAGTCTTTGCGTATGCATTTAATACTAATGTAAATATCCTTTTAACAAGCATACAGGATTTTTTCATTACCACACACTCGGTTTAGACAGGTTCCACATCTTGAACCATCCCATAGGTGAGTATCGCTTCATTACATGAGCAAAGAATTTATTCATTTCTTCCAATACTTTCCTAGCAAAGGATGTTTCCAGCTGATTAGTCAGTCGAAGGTAGTGTAATTGCCACACATTTGCAGCCAAGTCAAACAACCTGTCTGCCGTTCCTTTCCCGTTTCGGCCCAACAACTCCCCCATTGTGACAGGGACTGCAGGGAAAATTGGTCCAATGACATCGCCTATATATCAATCCACATTAAAAATAGAAGCCTAATTATTACATAATGCGTTACAATCTGAAAACAGCTTGGAAAAATTAGCTGTTGCATTTGTGGAAATGATGTACATTTATTTTTTCTCACCGGAAATTGTAACATGTCCGGCAGGACTTCCGTAAACAAACTTTCGTTTCTGCTCATATGGAATTAAAGGAGATTCTTCCGTGAATATGTCAATGAATTTGATGACTTGTGCTCGATTTTTCAAATCCAGCAATAACGACGTGTGCTTCCCAAGTTGAACCCCTTCAGCCTAAAACGCAACAATTGTTCCATTGTATTTATAGGAATAGGGCTTTTGGGGTTACTGACTTCAAATTGTACCAATCATGGAATTAAATGCAAGTTAATATTTTCATGTTATATTATGTTTGAACATATTTACCTGAACTTCAACTTCAATTTCCGCAGCATCTTGTCGAATTTGGGAGGTAGCTGTTATTTGTACCGTGACAGATCCACTTTCTATAGTTGGCTTAACTGGTACTCGTAACTCTATCTCACTATTTGCCGGGATCTATCATTTCAAAATATTACCAATTTATTCTAATAGAAATTGAAAGTTGACCTACGAACTTTTACGGTTAGGAAATTAAAGCAGGCGTTGACAATGTTATTTAATTTATTTACAATTCAATTGTTCCACACCATACCCAAACAAAATGATGATGATCTCCAGAGGTGAACCTTGGACTACCATCACTGAAATCCATCATTCCTTCCCTTCCAACGTTGACAAAAACAAAATCGTCGGAACCTTTGAGCTGGACCATGACGTAAATATCTTTGGGAGTTTTGTTGTAAAGCATTGCAATCACACCAAATTGCTCTCCCCGTCGGACGGATGATGGAGCATCGACGATAAGCATGAACGGACGATTGGTTTCATACTATATGTTTTAAACACCAATGATATATAATTACAAATAATTATATGACAACATTTATGTGCGGCCTACCAAATCCTAATTCTAAAATAATTGCTATTCACCACAATATCCGATTCCAAAAGTGCGAACCCATTCTTTTTACTAACAGCAAATCCATTGAAATGCCATGTATCCGTGATTTTAGGGACACTCAGAGCAGAAATATAATCACCCCCATGCGCAATATTTTGATGTGTCCATGCCCAATCCCCATCACTGGGATCGTAAAAATCCTATTATAATCATTTCATCATCATATATCTCGATCTGAATAAATTATGCACTTCTCCCATGTCAAGTAAATTCAAAAAATACCATAAACCGACTGATCCGATCAACTCGAAATGCAATCAAATCCTCATCCAGCATTGGCTCACCTGCGTAAATGAATATATGTAATAGGTCACTTTATGAGGAAGAGCATTTTATTATCTCATTCGCAAAAAATAGACCGTCAAAAAATCCAGATCCTGAAAAATGAACGTGTGAAAGGAAAAATTCCTACTTACAATCAAACTCATCTGTTTCATCAGAACATTGTGCTATTTTATCGCATCTTTCCTCCACTGCATAACAGCCCTGTGTAGCACATGGTAACTTTCCCTCATCACATACTGTAAATCATACGTCCAAATGAGAATTCCTACTATGACTGTATGCTTATGCTATGGGCATTCAAATGATATTTTCATTTGTTACTTAATGTATAACAACGCTAAAAGATTCTGCATAATTACTGCTGAGCTTATACCGCTATCTTCCACCCCAGGCAACAGTCCATCGGAGAAGGCAAGCATGTTTGACAGAAGGAATGTTTTAGCTGCGTTTGCACCATAGTTCATCGAAGGTAAATACAAGCTTTGGTCTGGCTTTTCCCCAGTCCTATCTCTCCATGTTACTACATGAATTGAACTAAACACAAAAGTGACATTCACTATTCTCATAAATATCATTGTCATATTCGCACATCTGTCAAAAGCTAAAAACTAATAACGAGATAGTACTAATTCAATCGTCCATAACATTCCTAATAAAGATATATAACAAATTACCTGTTCGTCGGCTCAAGCGTAAAAAGTGATGCAAAAACACTAGCAGCGCTAAATTCATTCCCAGCTTGCATAAATTGTCTCACACTTCGTTGAGCCGAAGCTCCAAAATAAGCTCCTAAAATAATTTAATTTTTATTTACCAATTCAATAATCATTTAGAGATTAAACGGAGTCCAAAATAGTCTATTTTAACTATATTTATCCTCTTCTTATAATCAGAGACACACCAGTACAAGGAATATGCTAACCTGGGTCTCCAAGCATCTGTATTTCTAAAGTATCCTTGGAACGATCCTTATTTTGGTTCAAATTAAGATTCATTGAATGTCTTGAAATGATATCAACAGGAACGAAAACACTATCGGATACAATCTCATCATTCGTTGTAATATGATAAACTACAACTCGGAAACCCGGCGACATTTCGGAAGAGACTACGATAGAAAAGCTCTTTGGCAGACTCCATTTATCAGCCAAATGCTCCGTTCCAGATTGTAATATTAAGCCTTTAGCCATCACCTGAAAAATTGAAAAGTTTTATATGCATAAACTTCTCCTGAAGTTTTTAATGTCTTTGCTATGTGATGCATCAAATAAATCCAATTTTCTAAACTCCATAGGTTTTTCCATGATGGATATGGAAATGTGTAATGTGCTTAACATGTATGTACATTACTGTTTATAGTGCCCGCAGTTCTGCACTCATCGTACATACACAAAGAGCCATAACTTTTTTGGTTTCCAACGCTAAAGAAAAGTTAGTGCTTTTTGACACTCACCACGTAGTGGAACTCCTTTAAATGGTAAGTAGCTGCTACGTGCATGGTCGCATACTCCCCCACCACAACCCTGGAACCCGTTGTCCAGACATTGATGTACCTTCTGGAAGGTGAAAAGACGGAGTAGGCTGTCAATGAAGTTCTTACTTGATTTCCATCCTCGGTTGTGAATTCAGCTTGGAAAACAAGCCTGGATGCACGTTTGGGTGGAGTAACTCGAATTTGCAAGACTCCGTTGTCCCAAAAGCTTCTCAGTCTTTTAAAACCATGAATTTTACAATCATCAGTATCTTTTAAAATAAGAAAAAATCAAAGGGCAAAAGTGCAATATAGGAAGGAAGGTAATAAAATATAGTTTTGTAGAAGATGAAGTTACCTGCTCATCTCTAAGTATTGACTAGGATTGGTCAAGTAGCTATCAAAAGCTAATCGGTCAATTTCATTTCTTTCCTGATTTGAAGGATAAACTTCGATGGGAGTTAAATTTATCGACTCTCCAGAAGCAGTTACTGCAGTAGGTAAAACTCGCAGTGTGGAGCTTTGAAGTGCATCCGTGGTTAAACGCTCCAAGTCACTAAACATTACTGCAAGCTGCACAGGAATTAAAATGCTTTATTATTGCGCCCACCATATATTTGACCCTCACAAGGCAGTAAAATATTCTTCGTATTATTTCAAATAACTTATTAGTAGATACATAAGTTTGTGGTACTCACATGTGTTACAAATGACAAACCGGGTTTAAATATCGGGGGACCAGAATTAATGAATTTAAGCCTATATGTCTCAGATATTATGCGGCTCTCGGCAAAACCTATAAAAATATCCGGGAGACATAGCTATAGCGTAATTCCTATCCATTTGCTAAATTCCATAAATAATTATTATTACTACATTATGCCTGAGATAAATAAAGGATTTAGTACCCAAACGAGTTTCTCCAATAAAATACTCTTTTATATCAGCCTCTATTCGTATACCCAAATCGGACGGAGCACCCACCACGTCATACACTGCAGAAATATCCCAAGTGACTTCTTCCTCCCCGGTCTAACATGAAAGAGTTTTTTCCATAAATCATCATATAATTTCCTTCCTTTTGTTTTGCTTGAAAAACTTTCCAAATTAAATGTTACTTTACCACAAAGAGATCTTCAGCATCTATGAAGGTGTATGTTCTACGGGGATCGTTGTATCGAAATGCGTACAAACGAACAGTCGCATTGCCCCGAACAGTTTTTTCTGTCCCATAAAAACCGGACACTGTCGCTGAAATGGATTGTTCGGATGCCAAAATAAATGTTGGGAGTGAAACAAATACCTAGCATTTACAACCAGCGTGAGTTCATTCCTTCATTCAATAAAAGTTTGAGATAGATTTTTGTCAAATAAAAAGAAAATTTTACTCCACCTCAAACTGAGGTTGAAAGTATTTCTCCACTTGGATGACTTTCTCCTGTACTTGCGTATCCGCATGAACCTCTATTTTCCATTTACCAAGATTTGAATACTCCGGGAGCTCATAAGTGAGATCAATTACCCCTACGAACCACCAAATATTTTACTACGTTAAAATAAACAAACAGTAGGGGAGCTTCGTGCTTAAAAGTCTGGATTTTTATGAGCCAGGTCATATTTCTCTACCTTGATTAGATGATATGGAGAGCCAGCGTCTCATAATAATTCCTCTGGCATCCTAAAAAAATTCCAAGGTATATGTAAATATATTGTAGATTGAAAAGCTTCACAGTTTATGTAGTATTTGGAAGGTTTATGTTCAAACTTATGCTGGTTTACCAAAATATAAATATCCGCAGAGTCTTCAAAAGGTCTTAAGTCCCTTTTTAGTAAAACAGCCCGGAACTTTACTGTAATAAAATGTATAAACAAACGTTCTTTGCTTATTTCAACAAAGGGTGAATGTCTTGTAGAAAACATACTAGATTGTGTAATAATAAAGAAAATGAGGTTAACATGATTTTTTGTTTTGATAAATTAAGGGGATATTTCCAGTAACGCACCTTTTTGCCCTCCATTGTAGACGTACCTATTTGTTTGAATTAAAATAGATAAAAATCTTTCAGAAAAAGTTAAATTAGATTCATGTAAGAAAATGGAGCCTCCTTGCGTATTCGGATGATTTCCTTCTACCCTAACTTTGTAAGCTCCGTGAGTTAATTGTCGCGGAACCTGAAAAACAGAATGAAAGGATTCCCTTTGTAATTATATTAGATGAGATGAACCATTCATTAGGAAAAATTTAAGTAGGAATGACTGGGAAGCTCAAAGTTAAGCTTCTCCTGTCAGAAGATTTCACAGGGACGTATCTCTATACCCACTGGCCCAGGAGTACTGGGACTGAACAATATATAATTTTAATGTGACTATACACTTGTCTATGGTTTATCAAAAGTAATAATACAGCATTTACGGAGGGTGTGTAACCTACAATGAAGTTAAATACATTTGATTTGGTTTATATCAAAAGAGTACGTAACCATTGTTTTAAATGTCATACTAAGGGTCCGGAAAATGCCCAACTGCCAACTATTTGGGAATGAAGTTAAAAAACTGTTTGATTGAAGTTAAACATGCATTCATTATTATGATTATGGGGTACCTTTGTACAATCCTGTTCCTAAAGGTAAACCATATCTCCACTTGTAATTTTACCATATAGTATGCTCAACCACCGTGCTAAGTTGTTGCTCGTGATGATCATAGGGGCAAGTCGAGGGATGCACGCGATACTTTTTTTTCAGTTTTTATACATGCATATACAGAATATTGTACGGTTTTAAATTCCCATTGCAATTATGTATAGTTTTTTGACGGTGAAAAATGTTCAAAACCTTGTTTCTTCCATAAAATCCTCTTCATTTATTTTTTTAATGAATAAATATAATGTCGGATTAATTCAAAAAGGAGCGCTGTATTATTGAAAAGGATGAGGTAGGGAATAGCCCCTTTTTGAGTTTAGCTATATTCAAATGGCATTTAGTTTCAGTTGGCTATATAGCACAAATATTGCCGAAGTTCAAGTTCTAGGCCATTCTTGTGTCGTTTTGACATCAACCTGACATTGGGTTCCAGATTATGCGTGCATTTCTGTAATCATTCATTTTATGTATGTTTGAGCACCATCCCAGCCCCCATTTTTACAAAGTCCCTGAAAATAAGGCAGACGATCTCCAGGAACAAATTGTAAAAATATGACTAAAAAACATTTCAAAGTAATTTTAACATGGATGTACTTAACTCGCATGATATTTCGGGGATGTATTTTAGATGTTTAGTATAATTTATACAGCCCAGTCACAAGTCACAATTACTATACATTGTGACTTACATGCAAGTTTATAGTTTTACATGCAATTTTAGGATGTCTATTATGACGGTTATAATTAATGTCGTTTAAGAATCCAATTGAATTTTGAGGTAATTTTCTTATGAAATAACGTAATAATTCAAGGGACCTTACCAGAATGCGAAATGACTGGGAATCCGGAGCTTGCATGGAAGAAGAGCTTCCGTGCAGGTCAACTCCATCCTTCGAAAGGGATACAGTTACCTGTATGGAGGAAACTATAGCTTTCCTCAAAGTAACAACTGCAGTATAAACGGAAGCAGGATGAATAATCGAAGGAGCTAGCACAACATAATTGCTGAAAATCCCAAACAAATTACTGCCAATGACTTTTGTAATACACGCCTCCGGTTACCTTTAGTCTACCTCAAACTATCAATCATAAAGTAATATCCTCTGGCCACACTACTATATTTATTTATTTTTTCAATCTACAATTCTATGTCTTGATGAACCAGATTATATAGGGCGAGAAATAAAGAACTTACACTTGAGATTTATTTTTGTAATAATTATTTTCATCTCGATTACCAGAGAAGAGGCTTTGGTTTGGAAAATTAAATGGTGACTGTTGGAACTGAAACTGGGCATGAATGAAATTGCTTTTTATATGAATCTCACTTATAAAAGTAAACACAAGAAATAAATATGTAAACATCCCAGAGTTCCTTTTCATTCCGAACTTTGTCATCTTGGCTTTGTTCACTACTTTCAAAAGTTGACTTTAATACATGCACAATTGCACACAGGACCTGTCAACCTCATTCAAGGTCTCAGCATATTTAATTCCGGCTTCATATTTCCACGTCTCAATTTGCAATATTAAATAAGCTGCCGGTCAAGTATTGTACAGGGAACATAAATAAAAATAAATAATAACATGACATCACACAGCTCTGAAACTTTTTTTTATCTTCCACAGGAAAATACTTTTTCCATTAAAAAATAGTATGGACACACACGTAAATAAAAAAGTCTTCCGCCAAGAAAAAATTCTCGATCTTGTAAACTAAAGATCCGACAGAAGTGAAATTTCTTTTTGGTGTAATTGCTAAATTTGAAGGAAAACAATTTCCTGGAATAAATCACAGTGGAAATTTGTTGACGTCAAATTCTGTACTAGTTTTGTAGGGGTTCTTTTCTTATACTTCTATAGGCACCATGAAATACGACCCCGAAAGACATGAAGTTTGTAGGAACTAGCACAGGCTTCCCGTGTATACACAGGAGAGTGATTCACACGGAGATGGCTTGACTGCAACTGACTGCTGCTGTGTACAAAATCATCTCGTTATGTATTCAAAGAGGATAGTATTAAATGCTAAGGCTTACGCATAGCATGGCTTACGATCTGAGTGAAAATTCCACACAAATGAATTTCATTCATTGTTGTTTCTGAGGATATTAAATGGATAGGGAATATATATGAAATTACGCAATTGAAGCACCCCCAAACCAACCCCATTTAATCCTTACATTAGAACGAAGCAACGAAGCAGTAGCACAAAAAAGCCATTGCAAAATACTTATATATGTTATGGACAAACAAATGCCCAAAGTAGAAAACTTTTCCAGGTGGATTTTTGACTCTTGCCATGCACGCAGTAAGCAACTATATGTTGAGGCAAACAAGTTACACAACCACTGTCCATCAGTAGTAGTATCAGTATCATTGCGATGATTATATTAACTGTAAGTTATGTATGTACAGAATCCGTAAGAGCGTCTATTGTAATAAATTTTTGCACTTAGTTAGTGTTACGGAAATTGCACAAAACCGCACTATAAGCACGTTCAGGCTTTATTTATGCTTTAATGCCGTTTTTGCATGTTATTTTAATATGCACATGATAAATACACATATCCTTTTTCTCCATGCCGGTATAAATGATGATAACGTATCAACTATACTTATTATTGCATACATTGTAACTATGAACAAAAAGTTGTAGCTATTGCAAATAATTATAATAATCTTTGATATTAGCACAACAACTTTGAGGGTTTTCATTAATAAATTTTCAACCAATAATTATCATGTCTTAATTTTTTTAAAGTGCTGTGGTGCTGCGGGCAATCATTTTTCCTTTAATATTGCCGCTTATGAGCGGAGGCAATAAATGCTACAGTTTATCAGAAATTATAAAAGTGGTATTTTCGTGAGTGCATGAGGTAGTGATTTTGATGAAATGGACGAAAGGGAGGTATGGCATGAAATTGGTTGATTTTCTTCTGAGCTGAATGACCTACAGGAATCGCTGGTTTTTTTTATATGCAAGGTGCATAATTTCGTAGATCTCTGAGACAAATTGTTCATGTTGATTATAGAAGCTCCCGAAGAAGAAGGGAAATTGAGTATGTTTTCCGTACTAAAATAAAAGCCACAGACTCGCTTTGGAATACAATCTATGTGGGCATAAAATGTAAGTAACAAAAATTATATAGTAGCAGATGTTTCGCTACCGGAGTTTAGCCATTAAAGAACTTAATGACCCCATAATAATTTTATGACTGAATTCCCAAACACCATAATTATTGACACCGCACAATCTAGGTTAACAAGTTTGGAGACTCCATGGGCAAGATTAGTGGAAACGGGATCACTGATTCGGATTTTGTGCCTGCAATGCAGACCCTGCATTATCATATGTAGAGAGAAATTATTAAAAATACTAAAAACTTCGAGAAAAGTTGATAAACTGTGTTACTGTGTATGGTAAGCTCATATAAAATACAAAATACAACTGATATATAATGTTCATAATCACAATTTATGACCTCGGAAAAGATCTTATTTTATTGGCCAGTCATGTCTGTACAATATTTTTATGAGCTATAGATCCACCACGTAGGAATACATTGTAAACATTTGGAAATGTTTTTCAAATAGTGGTTTTTAAGTTGCGAATCCAAAGGCAAAATTATTTCCACAGAGCATTTTATTTCTAAAGGAGTAATGATTTGAAATATCTGTAGTTATTCCTTCTTTCCATTAGCTAGTGGGGAACAACAGGTAGTTTGTTTCATACATTAATTCGAATTAAGGACGTTGATTTTTAAATAAAATTGTTTCAGCAATAGATTTTATGACTTAGAGTTGGATTTTAAACTTTGATTATGTTCCTAAGTCATGAGAATGAGATTGACAGAACCGTCAATTCCAGATCAATAACAATATTAAATTCTTAATATAATTTTACGAACACTAGGAATTATTCACTAAAATAAAACTGCACCCAACCAGACCGGCAAAAAAATTTCGGAGAAATCTTTGTAAAATCGTAAACTGCACTTAATTAAATACGCTTGTCTGAAGCTTTTTGGATACTAAAAAGGGTAAAGAATCGGGTAATAATTAATCCAAGAAAGTAAATGAACTTGTTCTTTCTCATTCCTCGCGATGCGATGTAGCAATTTGTCTTCAAAGTTGCAAATACATGCGTTTGGCGAGTACACGGCTTGAAAATAGTAACACTCGAGGGGAACAGTGCCTTGCTGGTTCCGCCTACAGAAATTCTTCGTTGATTACAATGCTGATTAAAAATAAAGGTTAACAAAACAGTGGCTGATTTGCACTCTATTCAAATGATAATTAAAACAAAATTAGCTTAGAATTTCAATAGTATTTATCTCGTTTAATCCATAAACATTTTTGCATGTGAACAAAGGTTGCATTACTAAATATAGGGCTCCTTAAATTAAACTGTTATCAGTAGGAAAACATGGTGAATTACTAAATGTTTGAGAGTAACTGATAATGCTCAGGAATTAAAGGGAAACCTAAAGCACCTAGAATGATTGTATAAATAATATTTTCTGGATGAAAATAATCCATGAATAGATATCGTGTTTCAAAAAGGGCTTGAATTGCCAATCAAATTTTTTTATACACATTCATAATCTAAATTGGAATTTTCCAGCCTTTGTTATGTATTTCACTCCTTTAAATGGTCTATACTTTTCGCCATACATGTCCAGCCGGCTGACTTTAATTCCAGAAACTGCCATCTGATTGATCAGGAAGTTTACCTGCAGAAAAAGTTAATAAAGTTTACAATTTAATCATTGCGTTTAATTGTTGCACTAATTACTTTCTTGACCTTGAACTTACATTTGCTGTTGGGTTCGATTCAATTTGTGGCGATCCTGCTTGCATATTTATCTGCAAAGTATTTTAAGAATTTGGAATTTAAATTATGTAATCATGAAATATAAATTATTGCAATTTTTATAGTTTTGAGAAAACATACTGTTCCTCTAATATTCGGCAATTTAGTCGGATCGATTTTGCCGACTTCCCATAACATGACCTTGCTAACAGGATCAAACGAATATTTCCCTTGAGAGGCTGTTAAAGAGCAATTTAAAACCGATTTTGGCATTGGAATTTCTACCGACACGTTCTCCACCTACAAAATTATTGGACATAATTCTTGAATTCGAATGATTTTTCTCTCAGGTTAACTGGTGAATAACAAAAAGGTAACAGTGAAGCTTGTACGATACCTGACGACCCATAGTTTGTTTTGGTCCAACTGTAATATCTAGTCGTCCTTCTCGGAATGAAATGCTATGCTTTAAATAAATTGGAATTGCTACGATGCTCTGCGAACCAATGTGATACGAAATCAAACGGAAATTTCCATCTGGAGGAATGAAAGAGAGCACCTTTTCGCTCTGAAAAATACATCCATTCAAATCATCAAAACTAAATAAGAAGTAACATAAATCTGGTTATTGTTATTATAAATGGCACCACCTCCCAGCGTTTGAAACGGATGCAAGGATGGAAACTGACATCATCTAAAATTCGAGGATTCACAAATGTCATCGATAAGTCAGGCATTCCACTGAGTTTGATACAACAATCAACCTAGGATGATAAGAGACGTTACTACCAATTTTAACTCCATTAAAGTCCCGGAACTGTCAAAATTATACAATACTCACATATCCCAAAATTTCGGCAAACACAGTAGCTCCAGAGCGGTCAATAATGGCGTCAACCTCTTCTACAACATCAAAATACGCTTCATTGTTGGCGTATTTTACACCACTTCGTCTCCATGGAATGTTCGACAGCTGGCCGGATGGCAACGTGCAACTCACACTAAAATTAGAACAAAATAAATATTTAATGCATTGAAACTTATCACAGCTGCACAAATAACAAGCCAAAACAGCTCAATAGACACTTACTTCGACTTTCCCGTCACGGTATTTGCAATGGTACGAAGTATATTTGGAGGTTTGATAAGTTCCTTCAAAATATTAGATTCCGTTGCCAGTGGAAATCCATTATCCAACATTTCATCCAACAGCTTCCATCAAAACAAAATATTAGAAATCCAAACATCTACTTTACCATAAACATCGCAAAACTAAGCCATATCGTCAAACGTCAAATTCCCGTTCTAATTTCACATACAAGGTAATGTTTTCTATCACACAATAATCTTGCAAAGCAAACTAACCTCGTAAATGATAACGAAGTGTTCCTTAATGATGGATTCAGTACATTCACTGAAGTAATCGACAAACGTATCGACCACTCGGTGCAGAAATTCAATCACAAATAAGGGAGCCACTGCAAAATTTTAAAATGACACCTTTTACAAATACCATGGGATTTTGAAAATATCCAGCAAACTCACATCCGTCTCTCCAAAAAATCACTTACCTTCTGTAGTACATACAGCAACAAAGTACAAATTACATCGATAAACAGTTATTAAATAATGATGTGGAGTTCCAATGACTGGAGGCATATCAATTGGCGAAGTTACTTTCTTCTGCTCTTCAAAAAAATAATCGCAGACGGAACGTGAAATCACAGACTTCCAGTGTTTCTCCATGAACACATCTCTACAAAATCAAAATATTTCAATACTAATTATGTTGTTCAAGTCAAGGAATGATGACCATTCAAATTACATAATAATAACAATTTTAGTTTGAAATTTCATAATGGCTCTTTTAAAACCTGCTATATACTTACCCCGATCCATTAATAATAAAAAGACTGTGGATCATCCTGACGGAATTTTTGCGTGAAGAGGTGAATTAGATAAATCAGAACCACCGTGAAATTTACGAATTACTTACTGCTAACGTATATAAACGCTAAACCTACAATATATTTTATTTTCAATTCAAAATATACAAAATATATATTCCCGCTTTCACAAATTAGCAGACAATTTTAAAAAAACTAGAATAATTACACACGATTCTGTGATTTAGGTCAAGTGATGGGTTTCTTTTGTGAATGCTACTTCTGTTATTCAAGAAAATCCGTTCTCGAATTACTGAAATAATATTTTTTTTACTGATCACTGAAACTTCCACTGAAACCAGCTGGACCAAGCTTCGTTGGTTTGGTTTACGTAAGTCTAAAAAATACTTAAACGTTATTATTTTAAAGCAAAAACAGGAATTTCGAAACAAAGATACTCTGAACTCCCTTTTACATAATTCACTTCTGAAACCTGTCAATTCTCAATGGATTACTAAGGAGGCTACACAACTTACTACAGTTAATACTACACCACAACTTAAGTATGTACGTTTGATTTCAATTGCACGTCAGCAGATGAGCACTGTAGACTGTGTAGACTGTGTAGACTGTGTAGACTGTAGTAGAGGCGCAGACAGGATAATATGTGAGTGGATCAAGTATATGGAGAGACCGGCATATACATATGGTTTCTCTTCCATCCATATCCATATCCACATATTAAGCTTTCTGCCTGCAATATAACAAACATCTGAAATCTGAACTCTCCTCTGCTCAACATCAGCACCGGTGTAAAAGAGTTTACTTACTTGCACGGCCGAACTTAATATTTAAAATGCTGTACTTCAAATGGTTTAGAAATAAAATCAAGATTTGAGATGAAATGTGCATATGCGAGCTAAATTATAAGCTATGTTATAGTTGAGCAGTTATAGTTTATAGTACGTTGATACGTTGAGTAGAGCTAAGTTTTACATTTAAAGGTATTTAGCTATAGCTACTCAAGAATGAGGAGGTGGTCCGTGAGTACTTAAATCTTAAATCAAAACGATGACGATTGGTGATCAGACTTAGAGTGAGCTCTGGTATGAATTCATTGCATGTAATTATAAATCGTACTTACTTAATACATAAGTGCTTTCTGCGAGGAATAAAATTTCTCGGAAGACATTATATGATTAGAATAATTTATTGCTTCACTCTAAGTACTTGCTAATGAAAAATTTATACAAAATTTTGAGGTCAAAAATCAGTCGATTTTGATTACCGCACACATGATCAGTATATTTTATATTTATGCATTCCTTATATAAATATGACCTCGACAATCCATAAAAATACAAAGTGACATGGTACTTACGCGAAATTTTTAGACATGATTAATCAAAAACTACCTGTAACTACACTAGTTGTTTCTTCTACGTGACAATCCTTACATTTTGAGGTATATTGTACACTTATTTTTGCAGATTTTAATTCTCAATCCACTTATGAACATACAGTATCAAAATTCCTAGTTTTCATTGTTACATTTGCGATGAGACTTATTACCGGGATTCAAACATGATTATACTTGATTCTATATGTATGTGTTGACTGATAGTTTTTGAGTGTTTTGCATTTGGCATTAAATATTATAATGACATTTAATTTAATACTCACTCACAATCAGATATATAAGAGAACTTCAGCTTTTTGTGGTAGTGGTGTTACACAGCATAGATGCAGAATACAGATACTGACAAGCTTCAATGAGCGTCTTGCAGATAATTTTAATTGTTTATCGAGAAAAGGTTGAAAAATATTGCTTTAAAAAAAATCCATCCAAAAAATCATCTCTCCAAATTGAAAGCATGACTTTTAAATTTCAAAACTTATTAAGTCCTGCTTTTCAATTGTAGACATGCACACAACATATCGTAATCTCTATATAAAATAATATGGAAGCGAAACTACTTTCTTTTTGTTGTTGTTAGAAAATCATTATTGTTTACATTGATAGCAGAAGTATTGACAGAAAATGGAATCATAGTAGAGCTACGTATACATATAATAAACATAACTAGCAAATAGCACCTTTCAATAATGTAAATGCTTATGTTTCAAGATTAAGGTTAAATACCTTATTGTTATCATGAAACTAGTATAGAATTTACAACTGTGCTTATTAATATATAATGCCCATGAGAACAATTTCATTGGTTAATGTAGTAGTTATTACAAGTAACAAGCTTGTATTTTTTTTCTGTGTAGTAAAGCAATAATTGCCCGAAGCACGTACGTGGATTCACTTACAATAAATTGTAGTCTATAAAATAATATTATTTATATACAATATTGTGCAACAAAAGAGTACATACCCGTGATCGCGTGGACCTTGGGCAATCGCAGATACTCAACCCTCAATATTATGACAACATTTGATGCGATACAAAAGCTGAGACTAGTTCTATTTTAATAAAAACGTGAAATATAGATTAAGTGCTGCTTCAGCTAGTTCAAAAACAAACGAAACCCAAAACTAACAGACCCAAAGATACTAGAGAAGGCGATTTTAACAGGAATGATGTACTTATTATTACATTGATTACAGTATTTAAAGTTCACATAATTTGAAATAGTCTTGAAACTTCATTACATATCCCTAAATTGTCGGAGGCTGTTTTCTTAGGAAGAATACGCTATTCCATTTCTTAATATAAATATCTAGTAATCACCAACAATCCTCATAGTATTGCTAATATTAGCTTTCTAGCTTCAACAATAATTATTATTATTACATCAAAATTAAGAACCAAGAAGATTCAGGTAAATTTATTTCGACGAGAAAACTACAGGGGAAGCGGAAAGTGTGCAGGAGAAGTAAAATATTAGATCCTTAACAGCTGTGGATTAAAAGTTACGGCAGGAATACGTTGAAGTTGAAGAGAAACCTCTTGGAATACTGAAATGAACACTGCCAAATTTCCTACTAACAATAAGTATCAAACTTAAGCAACGCAGGGTGCATTAAGTGCTTTCCTAAACAATCCTTCCACTTCCACAGCATTTATCTGTGCGCACGTTTTCGCTTCTGTTTTTTCAAATTAAAGACTTGTGTGACTTCACAGTCTATTTGCATAAGTTCTTCTTTGCCTCCAAGAGTATCTACAAAATTTAGGAAAATATTTTTCAATATTTTTCTATCAACAACATCAGCGATTTTCATGGAATCATATTTTTTAATTAATTCAAAAATATAATACCATTTCTCCAAGGCATGAGAAAGGACATTTTGGGTCTTGAGGTTGCATTCAACGACTTTGCGGAGAGTAGTAACTGATTATCTTCAGCCAATGAAACGACATAAAATGTATCCGATCGACGTTGCATCTGATCTAATACTCTTGAAAAGCGCCTCATTTTCTCGTCGTAGACTGTCAAGCCCTGCAGAACAAACGGCAGAATTACATGTAACGTTATTTGAGGTTACATAATCATATATCCTTCACTGCGAATGCCAAATAATATTTGTTTGATAAGTCAGGAAAACAACCCAACATTATTTAATTAAGCAAAAATATAGGATTTGCTTCATAAGAAATATGTGTACAATAATAACGTTTGCCCGAGCTTAATGTTAACTTGAGACAGTCTTTCATAATACTAATACTACTAGCAATATGTATACCATTATACTGTCGTTGGTCAAATTCTGCAAGACAAGAAAGAAAGAATTATTAATAGTATGGTAACTTAAACTGGCGATTGCTTTAGAAGTACACAACCTTTAAGTTTAAAATATTTTTACGACTTCTCAACGTCGGATGTCCCAATCAGTTCAAAAATTACTGTTCTCCCCGGTATCACATTATAATTTACAAATCAGTAATATTTATAATATTTTAGTACGTACTTTGCCCAATAATCAATTTTGCATTAAAGTATTTTTTTGATGTCCATTGATTGTTACTGATTTTATGAACTGGCCTAAATATTTTGATTTGTTTGCTTCACTTGGCATAGAATTCCAGCCTTCTTTTTGTGGATGAAAAAAATATTCAATTTAGAAATATATAAAAATAAAATACACACAAAGTATTCCTTTCAAAACATTATTAACAAAAAAAATTTCGGGTCAACAACTTCTCAACACGCTAAGTATTAAGTACTTAATTCTATCTGGAAAGTGATAATTAACACCAAACAAGCGATGCTCGCATCGCTGGAAGCATCGCGATGGAATCTATGCACTTGCTTGTAGTGTACCTATTAAAACTTAAAAGTATTTTGTTTCATAATCATAGCACGAATACCGAGAGCAGCTCTAGTAACGTATTTCACACCTTATTATCATTGGAACTGACATCAATAAGCGAGTACACAATTGGTTTAGCCGGGGCCTTCTTTCGAGGTTTGGGGCTGAAGATTCCCTTCAAGTCATTTTGAACCCTATGAAATTAGAAACAGGCGTTAAGATTCAACAAATTGCAAAACCAATAACCACTTCATTTACAGGATACGAATGTGATAATACTTCATGCAAATAGTCGCCGAACCTGATTGCCTCCGTCCGATTAAATAGTGTTGGGCATTTGCTTGTTGGAGCACTTGATAAAGTTTCATTGCTAAAGCGGTCAACTTTCTTCCGCCCAGCTAACACGTAATCTTCTGTAATATTTTCTGAAGTGTCATTTTTCTTATCATTCCACTGGATTTCGTTGGTAACGCTTTCTTCCCATAGCAAGGACCTCCTCGATCGAATCGGTCGTACACCAGGTGAATCAAAAATTTGCAATTCAGGATTATGTGCAATGGCTATTGGCCTTGCAGGTATTGGAGACCTCATAACATGGCTAGTTGAATTGCCACCGGGCGATAGTAAGGTTGGCTTTTGAAAAGAGACAAACATAAAGCAAAATAATCCTAATAACGCAACTTTTGCAGTGACAGAGGGAACGCTTTTATGTTTACTAGTTGTAGTAAGCATGGCTGCTATGTTTTTTGCAGTTCCCAGCGGGCTGCTACCCATAAACTGACTTAATTTCGATTTCAAGATACAATTTTCTTGTTTCAACTTTGCATTCTCAATCTCTAACTCTTTAACGCGACCTTCCAGGCCACTTAAATATTCTTTCTTCTTCTTCCGGGATAATGAAGCTGACTCACGATTTCGAATCATTCGTATGTGACGCTTCAGTGCTTGGATATCCGGGGAATCATGTGAGGCCGATCGACCTCTAGAAGATTTGAGTGCGGGTAAAATTTTTGGAAATTTCGGATTTGCTTCATTGGTTCCATTCGGCCACAAAATATTATTGTTGGATTCATTTTCGATATTAATTTGCTGTGACATTGTATCCACACATGGCGGTGTCAATGGAGGTGAGTCAACTGAATTAAATGGATCAAAGCTGCAGATTTCAGCAAATTCGGATGAGCTTGCAGGACTGAGCTCCTGTTTAATGACCGTGCAATGGGGGTCTTCATCCTCGCCCAATAAATTGAAATCATAAGGAAGATCATGTAGTAGGTCGAAATCCAGCTGCAAGTTATAGACGTAGCAAATTAATTTTACTACCTGACTCGATTTTGTTATCTCGTGTTTCATCCACATGAAACTCCCCATTATTTATAAAAGCATTGATAGAAGTTTTAAACATTTTCTGCACTCAACACATTTAAATATGTACATTCAAGAAGAACACACATTTTTTACGTTATCCCAAGAATCAGTTCAGATAAATGCACCTGGAAAAACAGTAACTCACAGAAAACTGTACTTAGTTGTTATAAAACAACATTTTAGCGGAAACTTATACGAGTATATACTACTTTTCACACATTCATACTTTCAGTTCAATGCCTTGCTTAACTTAATCTTTTGACTTTGACTGTCAACAACACCTTTAAACCATTGGTTTCTAATTCTAATTTGAATTTTACTCCCTTTTAATTGCTTGAAAATTTTCCGGGTTATCATACCTTATATTTTATTATACTCAAATGAGGCAATGAGCAAAATACGAACAACCTAATTGCAGCAGCGATTGTCCATCCTAGCCATAATCATATACTAAATTTAAGGGGCATACATGAGATTAAATATCTAGGACATTAATACAACTTGGGAACTATACAGATAAGCCAGCATTAAAGGATCATTACTGATAACATAAAGCAGACAATTAAATTTTCCAGAAAAATCGGGTTCGGGTATAAAAAAACTACTTACATCGTGTATTACATCAGTACATTATTTACAACTGACAATGAGTATTTTAGTACCTAGCCTCTCTCTCTTTATGCACTTCAAAATACATACCCACTTTTAGTAAATCATTTATAATCATTAAGTAATTTACACGTTATCGAATTTCTCATAATAACCCAAACACAAAGGGTTCATTTTTTCGCTTCAAATAGAAACTATAGTTACAAATAACTTAAATAAGTAAAAATTTAAAAGACAACTGAGTATGCTATCCTGTCATTATTATTTGCCTGAAAAAGATCGACAGATCTGCGGATTGTTAAGCCGTCCTAGGTGCGGATTAATTCCCTCTTTAATACAAAATTGTTAACTCATTAAATTTCCTATGTTTCACTCATCGACTTATCTACTGAATAATGAGCAAAAAATCCCGACAACTTTGTACAAGTCTTGTACAAGACCATTCAGCCAAATTTTCAAACATTCCAGTAATTAAGCTTATATTTGATTTTAACTATTGATTCAAAATTCATTTTTTAATCGAAGCGGGATTTACTCCTTCAGGAAGAATACAGAGTATCTATTTTACCAGAAGGCCAGAAGTAAATCTCGAAAGCATATGTTATTAGTTGGAAGTAATATGTATTTAAATAAACATATAACTTTCAACTGTAACACTGAAGGACCTTGCACTTTAGTACTGTAAAATGCAAAATGCTGCATTCTGAATGCATCTAGAAACTTTACATAACATAACACCGTTAACAGCGTTTGAACCAATACATGTGTGTTCCTTCCATCAACTCATTAGCAGAAGTTAAAAACGACATTGCTCTAGAAAACGTGCTGAGACTGTAAAAACGAAATGCTTATTTGCTTTTAGAATGCAATACTAGAATACTTCCCACATAAAACTAAAGCTAACTCAACGGCTTAAATTGCACTTTCTTTTTTCATATAACCAAGCGCATTTACAACTTCGTCTACCTACATTGATAACCATACAATCTGGTGTACAACACATTTTTCGGGAGAAACTCGTGTTTTCAATGATTCGTGTTTCAACAATCGTCAAATATACGAAATAAGATCCGATAATCCGAAATTACTGGCTGCGCAAAATTCTCTAGTGATGTGAAGCACTAGTAGGCACGAATTTTCTAATGTAGCCGTGTACATATTACGTCCATATAATTGCTTATAAGTACATACTAAATCCTACAATTTACACGTGAAGGGAGTAAACAACTTACGTCTGCCATTTCCGTCGGGTAATACATATCCGACAAGGTCTCTTTTATGCTCTCCATCTCCCAGTCCCAGCAACTATAAAAAAAATGTTAGATATCAGATTTCAAAAATATTCTCAAATCTTAACCTCCAAGTTTGACGGATGATTGCAGGCACAAATAGCATAATCGTGCGTTAATATGCACACGTTAAATTATATAGTATATTCAATATTTTTACACAAACTACTTCATCCAAATTTCCTAGGGCTATAGCTCTCTAGTTATTAGATATAATTATATAAATCATTTCACTTGTAGTTTTGAGCTCTAAGTTCTACTTAAGACAATACGCACAAAAGTCCTCTAAAAGGGGCAAGAATTCCCATATAAATAAGAGTGAAGCAAAACCTTATAAAACTTACTTAAAATTATCTGTCTTTATGTATTTGAACTATACTTGAGAGGTAAATATACACTGCGCCTACCAACCCCTTAGGTATATACAGTACCAAATGGAAAATTATGATAACTGTTACAATCAAATGGCCAGACTTCAGCCGACAACCAAGCAAACATAGGAAAGAAAATGTACAGATTATCGACTGTATTTCCAGGGAAATGTCGCGTCGAACCAAAAGGAAAGATTAAAGATTATCGCCTATATTTCCAGGGAAATGCCGCGTCATCAACAGCAATTTAAATAAGAAATTCGCTTAATTGCACTGACAGGATTAAATATCTGTTATAAAAATATTACTGCATTATTCTAAGTATGCATAAAATTTGGGTCTTGAGCTGTACTCACTTCTATAGTACACAAACTTATTTAAAATGCTTAAACCGGAGTCCGAAGGAAAAACTATTTCAATCATCAAATACGCCGTACAGTACTTCCGTAGAAACATGTGCACATGACACTACAAATTGAAAACTAGAATACAGAGCCTCAGAAACCACACATTTCACCTTCTGTATTCTTCACTTATTTACAGCGGTTAAAGTACTGATATCCGAGTGTCACCACACAGAGGAGATTCGCCTAATAACAAACAAAATTTACGACTTTGGTCGTTCGATTAAAGTTCTAAATAAGTAACTCAAGTTCTCATTAATCAATGGTACAATCAGTAGCTCAGTCAGTGCCACCCAATTGTTGAACCACTACAAACGACTTTAGATTCAGACCAAATGTCAGCAATATTATTCTTACCTTGGATTGCTAAATGTTGTCTAAGAAATCAAAGACGTCGGGAATGAATGCTATAACTCCAACAGATAATGACATTTACCACATCCACCATAGAAACTTCAGCATCAACATTCACAAACTTTACCTAGTCCGCAAAACTTTAAGTCTAAACCACTCATTCTATATAATGTATTATTTTTTCTAAAAACACCTTATTACAAAAAGAAAGTTCGATTCGACACAACTTCCCTATCCCTAAACAATCTCTTGAAGATCTTTAAAGCGAAGTTCCCAGTTTCCGTTTCAGAGCTTGAATTTGCCATGTACTTCACAATGACACCGGTTCATTATACTTGGGAAGTTGGAAATAAAGTAAGTAAATGTTGCTGGGAATGATATGCGAGCACTGCGATGAGAGGAAAGGGCGATTCTCACACACGAAGTTACATACTTTGTGCCTTCTACGTTACAACTGAATCCACTGAATGTGAGTTATATACTTATTAAATATAAGTTTCAGGAAAGTATATATGTACATCCCACTTTTCTCTGCAACACTTTGGAAGGGAAAAAATACGATAAAAAGCTCATATCACATTGGTATTTACATTTAAGTTTATACTTATACGAATAGGAATAATAATCTCTCCTAAAAAAATATGAGCCTTATGGTGGTATCGTAAGCACTATAGCAGGAGAACCTTCAGGCTATTATGATTTTCTGCCAATGAAGAAGTACTTGTACAGATTATATGAGTGTGAGTACGAGTACCACGGATCTTGTGCACATCTTCTCGGCAAAATTACGTAACAACCCTTTTCAGCAACAATACATATACAAACCCACGCCGTGTTCTATAGCTTTACCGCAGCTAACTCAAATCTAACCTCATGCTTCTACCCTTCTACATCCTGTCATATCCAGAGAACAACGTGTAAACTGCAAACTTGATCCTATGGTAATATTCGTAATTGTTTGCCGCATCAAACATGCGGTTTGGATCACACTGCTGCCATCACATCTCATTCAGTTTGTAAAAATTTTACTTGAAATTTCACTTGAATAAACTTGGAGCCAAGGAGAATACTTACAAACTTCAATCCTCTTTTTAAACTCAAAGGAATAACCTCTAAGCTTTAAATTATGTAGGTATTAATCAATAAAATTATACATGACAGCTTTGAAGATCAGGCAAAGGCTGCTCCATGGTTGCAACTCATAAATGCACAAGGAAAAGAAACATCAACAATTTTACTGGATGCAGTGAAAAATCTGTAGCAAATTCTCAGGACCCCATACTCCAAGGGGTATAAATAATCTACGGCAAAACCTTAGGAAAACTGAAACAAAAATTAAAAATTCGCATGCACGCAAGTAAGTAAGTGCATATACTTCGTAATCCGTGGAAAATTCTTTAAGCAGATTTGTAATTCGTAAATCTATGGATGAGATATTCACTACAAGTCTAAGTCAGAATTGTCAAGTCAATTAATTTCCCATAACTTTGCCAACCCATCAGTAAATGTATACTTATGGTATTAATAAAAATAAGCATGTAACCTTTTGTACGTTCTATGAAGCATACTTACACATGAATGAATCAAGAAAAATATATTCGAAACTCACCGCAATAGATCGCCTCAACTCTGTAGCATATAAAACTTGAAAAAAATTTAAAGGCCGAAGAAAGCCTTGAAAAACTGGGGTTGTATACGAGTCAGCCAGCCCCTATAAATACATACACCCTTAATTTTTACTTGTCTTCATTCCCCTATATATAATGAAATTTTTTATCCCACAAATTGACTCCTGAAGTTAAAAATCTTCACAAAGTTTCTCCTTCCAAGTCTCTAGCAACAAGCAACAACTGATAGACACTCTATTACTGACAATGAGTATACTGTCACAGCTATGCAAAATCACACAGTTGACTTGTGGTTCGGAGAATTGAGACTACACAAGTTTTTGGCTCCATATAAACACTGTCTGCGCTCCTTTATCTATACGGACATTTACGTATATTTAATGCAACATCTCTCAATCTCTCTCCATGAGTTACAACTTACAAACTATATGGAAGTAAATTTAACATTATTTTTTTTCAAGCTTTTTGATTAAAGTCATGTACTATATACATAATGGATTTCATACTGGTAAACTATAAACATGCATTGACATCCAAAGTGAATTGAAATTCAATGCAAAGCAGTGTAGTATGTATAATAGCAGCGCTCATATCCTGCACTTCACTGTATTTACTTATACATTCAGACATTTTTTCCGGATGGATTTGCGAAGGTTGCTGGAGTGCGCCTCTTAGTGAGGTTTCGAAGCACCTAAAACAAAGTTGTTACTTACCTTTACAGCACATACAGAATATATCTATAGTAGATTCAGATGTCGATTGGCTATAGAAAAATTGTGGGCTTACTATGATATAACGTGGGGAATGTGCGGGGAATTTCCTATAATGTTTACTGTTTGGGTAGGGATATAGACAAGTATGTTATGTGTATGAGCATTTTACATACTTTTCCTTATCGTTTTTAACATGTGATCTCAACAGTGCTTGCTAGTATATACCTTCATCAATATCCACAGTTGGATGTTAGCGTGGGGGTTCATATAGAGTTTGAGTTTTTGGTACAGATGTATGTATGATTGTTCGATTGTTATTTCTTAGACACGGCTGAAATATTGTGTATGTAAAATCGAAAATAAGTTTTCGACAAAAACGAGATCTTGGTAAAGATCCGGACCTTCTCCGAAATTTAAAAGCCGAAGAACCTGAGCTAAACGAATATCTCGCGCCAAAACAGATCAATTACAGAGGGAGCGTTCCTGAATGCATTTGGAAAAGTAATGTGGGTAGACCAACTGTACCTTATAAATCAATTCAGTAATTAGGAAAATGTAAAATCTACCCGGTTCTTATTATGTGAATTCTAAAGTTTAAGCACCCTGTGAAGCTTACGGGCCTAGGATGAATCATCCGAGCCAAATACTTTAAACCAGGAAATTTCTAATAAAGTATTTTCATTTTTAAATTAAGGTAAAATACAAAATCCTTATAGTTGCATGTTCCGTGTTTATATTTTTCCAGATAAATATCAACCCAACTAAATACAAACTAAGAAATAAGTGCTGTGTTATGCTTATCCTGAACCCGGAGGAATCTTATTTACACATACATTCTACTACACTTTCAAGTTCAGTGCATTAAAATAGCATAATAGTAAAGAATTTAATTATTTCTTTTTTTCCTTTATTTTGTTCCTACATTTTCTGGTAAAAATGGTTCAAAACTTTAAAAAAATGGAAGTCATTTTTTAATTGTCCTAGGAGCACCGCATTGTGCTTTTTGGGGGAAATTCTGACGGGAAAGTACTTAATTAATAATAATTTCTAGCCTTTTAGTGAAGTGCGTTGCGTAAACCTCGTTTGGAAAATTCGATTGATGTATCCTTAGACTTATTAAAAACTTCATCTCCGCGAAACAAATTAAATATTCCCTGGCACTGTATACCTGTAATCACAAGTAATTGGCACGACGTTTGCTTGTTTGATTATTGTTAGTTTAATGGTTCGAATAAGAATAATTATAGTACACGAAGGGGAAAATAAAACTGGGTCGTGATTCATTTCAACAGTCCCTTATGTAATTACATATAGCTACAAATCCCTGAAAAGTTTTGACTGGGAAACACTGAATGAAAAATGTGTTATTGTGCCTACGAGCCTATAATGAAAAGCCTCTGAACCTCAGTTCAAAAGTATGTATATGTACAGAGATATATTGGCTCTCTGCATATATTTCTTATCTGAATTTCTGGTGAGCGCAGCGCACTGAACGCAGTAACTTCTATTTTAAACCACATAGAAGATTATAGAGTGAGATACTTGATAAATTTTAAGTGCTGCTGTTCGCTGTATAAAAGTATGAAAAAAAGTAGTCAAGTGTATGTTTTTGTCGGATACACAAAACAGTAATTTAGCTGCTGATTGTGCATGCGGTTAGATCCCGGCCATAGGTCAGATAGAAAGGGCAGAACGTACACCAAAACAAGGACTCTCTCTGGAACAGCAGACGTTTGCAGTGGTGGTATTTGTTGTCATCCGAAATTTTGGTGTCCCTTTGTTGTTGTTGTTGTTGTGTGAGCCTAAGTGCGAGATTCAGTGTTGTGAGGTTTCTTCCGTACTACAGAATATTCGTTAAACCTTCAGAAATCTTGGTTCTTTCGTGGCTACCCTTGGGGATCAATGAGGACAATTTTATATGTAAAGTTGATTTACCTCTCATTGTTTTAATCCTATAAGATTAGTGTACCGCTTGTGTGTGTAGTCTTAATGTTAAATTTAACTGACCTATTATTCCAACTTTCAGTGTAAGGGTTGATATGAAGAACATAGATACGTGTAATAGTCAATACATTGTTGTAACATAAAATTATGTCTGTTGATTACACTAACTTGGTAGTGATTGTTACAATTTATATCCCGTTTCCCCTGGTTATTCTAGTCAGATTTAGAGAAGGCGAATATTTTATAGACATTTGAAAGTACGTGTTTTCCTATTGATCTGAAAGAGCGTTTATTTGAAACAAATATTTGAAAGTTGGAATTTGTATTTGTGGCTCTTGAAGTTTGAATTAATTACGTATACTGTCATTTTGATTGTTTATCCTTTGAAGTTCGGTTTGTTGGAGTAGATTGCACTTGTGTATGCAAGGAAACTTCCAAGTGAAAATCGGTGAAATATTTGCTACTTAATTGGCATTGTTGATGATCGTGTCTGTGGAAACGGGTGTGTTAGAGTAGCGACAGATTACTATGGATAGCCAAGAAATGTATGAATACTAAGCAGGAGTATATTACTTGTGCTATGTGATAATAACAGTTTTAACCTTGTTCGATGTTAAATTGTTCGCGAAATAATTTATTTCTTACATTAATCTATTTTTTAAATGTTTTTATCGGTGGTAAGGGCAACTCAGGTTACTTGTGATGACTCTGATGTGCATGTGACCAACTTAATGTTTCCTACAGAATGATTATTGATAAACGTGGTTTGAAGCTAAAACACTTACATACATTTAGTTCGTTAAGTAAGGGTAATCCAACCCTTGGTATTTTACAATTGAAATTTAAGTTACTTTCTGAAATGCTAATTAGAGTCTATACACAGAGGTATATGGTGAAAGTTTTTTTCGAATTTTTATAGCGTAAATGCAGACATAGGGACAATGAGGTTTCACATGAATTGTATTTTATATTCGAATAAACACCGAGTGTAAATGTGTAACAACATATTATTTTTGAATTAAAAAAAGGTAAATCAATCATGTAACGGTATGTCTTGAAAACTTACAATACATGTATTTTTAAAAGTACGACACTTTCGGATCTTTATTTCAGTGCGACAATTTTAAACATAGATACATAGTAAATATTTACACTACCTGGTACAGAAGAAGGGGTTAATTTACCAAAGGTCATTAGAAATTATTAGATATGTCACAGTTACTTTGTTTGTGTTGAGTAAGGATATGTGTTTATGAAGGATACAGTACTTTTTTCCGGTGTTACGTGTTAATGATTTTGTAGTTAAGTTGATTTTATTGCCGAATCTTCAAGAAGTTGATGATAAATCTCTGATCCGAGGATAAAGAATTTTGACACCACATCCACATCCTGTAAACTAATTTTGTGGATAAAGCAGAGCCATTTTATTGCTTCGTTTATGCACACTAGTTACTCTATATCATGTCGTATGAACAGTAGTATTGATCTGCATTGTAAGTTGTAAGTCGTAATAGAAATAACGTCATAACGTGGCTGCAATTTTATATTTCCATCGCCTCCTCCTATTCCCGTATTTTTGTTCGTATGCGGTCTAAAATTAGATTGCATATATAAAAGCATGTAGCTAAAGTTTGTACTATCAGAATTTTCCCGTTGCGGTAAGGTGAATGAAGCATTTGTTTGTCATTGTAGATTGTATATAGTTAGGCGTTATAGTACCGACCGAAGCAGTGTTTTTAAGATTGTAGACGGTGCTGTAAATACTTTCATTAATTTCATGCAGTTTTCATACTGCTGTTGTTTTGTTCTTACCTTGCAGTTTGATGTTGATAGTTTGATGGACAAATGAAGAAGAGACTGCATTTGTGACTAGTGAAAAATGAGATTTAAAAAATTTGGTCCACTGTAAACATTTTAAATTGTACTCTATATTTCGTTGCGCACAGCACAAATACTATCTTATGCAATTTTTGATTGAACTTATTGTATTTTCGATGCCCGAATCTATAATCAATGTTTTAAGCTTTCACAAGAGTTACTAACAATAATATAATAATATGCGGTATGGTGGTATTCAAATTTCAGACGTTAGGTTTGCAGCAGTGGTGTGTGAACGTAGTTGATAAATTTTGATATGAGGCTTTGATTGAATTATGACCGACCGACTTGTAATAATTCTTAAGTAGGTTTTCAGGATTACTTGTAGGATAATACAAGTGAGATGTGATATAAGTTAATGACAAATTTTTTTATCCGTTCAGTTGCATAAATACAGGCGTAACCTATAATTAAAAATGCATTCCATGAGAGTTTAGGCTTAATAATAGGTATTTTTATTAAACTTTACGTGTTTATACTGTGGTTCGAAATGCGGAATCTCGATGCCGCAATGGTTACTGCTCTATACTCTTACTTAAACAACCCTGGAGTGGGAGCTTTCACGAGTTGCGCGTCTGAAATCAATTACTGTGAACATAAATTTGTTGTGTAAACAGTGGCTTTCAATTAAGGACATTATGTCGTTTCCGGCGTATGCAATTTCAAAACCTTGGGGTAGTCTCAAGGCAATTGCTAATGCCTGTATAACTATGCTTGTATGAGATAGCGATCGATATATCAACAATATGAGTCGACAATTTGCTTGAACGAGTATTCCAACTTGTTATTCTTTGTAGGACCAGCGCCGAAAATCATACTGAAAATTAGTGGTGTGCCTGGGGAAATGAAACGGATGCACAGAAATTCGTCTTAATTTGTGCCAAAAGTTAAAATTCAGACAAGTTCATTTGGTGAGTCCTCTTCTCCTATAACTTGCCTATATCGTACATGCCTAATAAGTAATTACTCACCTGCGTACAAAATCTAATATTTATTGTTCTTTATATTTCAGCTTTTAGGAAGTACGAGTACGAAAGCTGTTCTGTTTCATTATGCATTGAATCAATGGCCAGTTGGAGGAAAGGGGAAGCGGTATTTGCTGGCATTTCTATATTTAGTCGTTAATTTTGATCACATTACCAGCCACAACATCATGCTGCCGTGCAAAAATAAATTTTAAATCCTTATCAATTTGCCATTCCTGAACATCATGATGGCTAACCATATTCAAGACTACTTATCCAACCGATCTGGTGAGAATGCGTTAGAGATAAAACAATGCGAAAATGTCTGTAGTGCTTGAGACAAAATATTGCCAGGGTTTGTAATAAAATTAAAGTCCGTATTGTAGTGAAGCTTAAATTGCGGTGCTTTAATCAGTAGTGAGGTAAAAAGGAAAGATCAGCTGAGATTTTGGTAAAGTAGGTAAATATGCAATGTATAGTATACCATGTATACAAAAATATTTAACCGTATGCATTTACATAAAACCTGGTCATATCCCCGCGCTTTCCATTTTGGTGTTCATCTGTCTGCATGTTACTTCGCAATCAGAGGCCGGGTAGGAAAGATATGTGTATGAAAACAAGATAGCTGTATGAGGCTGTGTTTAGTTTGGTGAGTCAATGTCAAATTACGAAATCAGTTTGATCTCAACGAAGGTGTTTTCACACTACGTAAGCTTTACACTGATTTCTGATGATTAGATATTCTCGTTGTATGTATTTATAAGCTGTGCATTTATTTGCTGTCTATGGTGGAAATCACAAGTCATGTGCATGTGCATATATGAGTGCTATCGCTGTTGTAATTGTTATAGCTGCTTTCACCTCTAATCTGAATTCATTTTCAGGTTACAGAAACAGTGGGCTTACTGGCAAGAATGGGGTTTTATGTTGCGGTATGCACAGTTATGCTTTATGTTGCCAACTGCTTGCGTGTAGAAACTTAGGGTGAATGGAATTTTTTTCGAATTTTTTTATTATGTTCATAATGATTTATGAATTGGAGCAGTTTGCTCTGCATCTAGTTTAATCGTGGAGTGTTCACCTTCCGTTTTAATTGCACTAGTTTCAACAAAACGTGGTGCTGGAGACGACTCGGGTTACTTAGGTTCACCAATCCAAGAACCTGTTAATAAGAACTCTTACCGTCTCAAGGAAAGGACCATGACTGTAGACGACACCAAGTCACATAATTTAGTGGATACCTACGTTTTAACTCCCGTCGTGTGTCAACTATGTAAGTACGGTTCCACTTGGTGGTATCATGGAATATTTTCTGCTATAAAATAATTATGATCGTCGAGTATGATAAGTATTAAATGAAGCATTTCAGCAGCATCTCTGTTAGCATTAGTCTTGCTAGACAAATGAATAGTCGAACAAATCACTTTCCTGCAATGTCAGGCAGTTGCCGAACTGTTCAAATCCTTCTGCGATGGAAGCATAAAATTTATCCAAGTCATAAGTCACCAGACCAGGATTTTAAAGCCTTAACAGATTTTTTATTGAATGCTGTGTTGCCATTTTCCGGCGTTTTGGTAATTGTCATTCAAAGTATTGCTGGGGTCTGTGTTTTGACATGTAGGAGGTATTTTTCATTGTCGTATAAATTTAATGGCCGTTAGGTATTTAAAATAAAACTTAATGAATGGCAATTATTCTTCGTTTGCACTTGAAGCTGCGAAGTACAGTCGTGTGTTCAATAGGTTGTGCTATTAGTATATACATTCTGTGTATGTGCATGCAGATTGACGGTTAATTAATTATTCATTTCTATGAACACTGCAGGTAGTGACTTTATTTGGGGGACTGGAAAAGTTGGAATTCGCTGTGAAGGTAAGTTAGTCGGCTGTTTAAGCTTTAAAAATTATTATATTTTTTGAGATGTGATGAAGCTTTCCATTTCAGTTCTGTTTTTACTGGTTTTTCATAAAGTCTGCACGCTTCTTTTTACAGATTGCCAAAAATGTTTTCACGCTGAATGTTTATCGGCGTACAAAAATTGTTTGAAGAATAATTTACCAATGGTTCCGACTGTTACCACCAGTGGTCGATTGAGCTCACGTTTGCACCGAATTTCCGGTGACTCTGTTAACGAAGTTGAGTATCGTCCACCAGATCCAAGTGTAGTTGAAAACTGTAGCTACTATTCAGGCATTTCTACTCTTCCGGCTCGTGATTTCACGGTAATTAGATACTTTTTTAATCGTACTCCTTGACGTAAGTGCGTTTTAACTCACGAACTTCAGTTTACAACTTTGTATGGTTCCTTATATAACTCTTAGAGTGTGAAGGATTGGAAACCCCTAAATGTCGCTGAGTGGATGGCTGCAACGAATCTGTGGGATTTGGCCGACATATTCCTTGTCCGAGGAGTGAATGGCGAGCAGTTACTTACTCTCAACAAATCGGTTTTAGAGGTAAGCTATTTTGGTGTAAACTTAATTAAGTGGCCTTCGAGGATAAATCAATGGCAACTGTAAATTGTAAATCTAACCACAATAGGGGGTTGTAAAAGTAGTTTATTCACGTGAAATTATCAACAGTGCGGGATAACATAGCACAACCACCTAGACTATATGCAATATAAATATAGACTCGGTCTTCAAATAAGTGTTAGTGCTACTAAACGCAGAAAAGCTTGGGACATGATCTGGATAGTTTAAATTTTCCGTGTGGGCTTCATTCTAGCATTTAACTAAAAATAGGTTCAACGTCCAACCACAGGGATAGTCAATGTCTGTGGTCAGGTTTTTGCAGAGTATCAGTTAGCTAGTCATAACTTCTTGTGAACACAACTTGATTTCCTGTTATACTGCATGAATTCCTTCAGCTTTAGCGTTCCGTGCAGCACCATAAATTAATTGTTTACTGCGGGCCTGATCTAAAAATTCCATTCAAATACATGACATAATTAATGAGTTGAGTTTGTTGGAATTTCATGGTGGTTGTCTGGAAAAAATACTCTGAATTAAATTTTGTATTTGTTAAATTGGTGCAGTGCTTCCTAAGCATGGCTTGTAGATGGAGTTTGAATTGTAGGAAGCGTCTGTTTACTGTGTGCAACTACATTTTGTTTCGTCTAATCTCGTGTCGCTTTACACACGAGATTTCTCATCTCCACTGGCCCTACTCGTAATAGAATCAATTTTAATTTTGGTCGCGTGGCTTCACATTAAAAAAAACTTGCTATTTACAAGCTAGTTGACTTCAGTTTTGAATTTGCAAGGACGATTGCAATATTAGGGTGTCAAGCGTCTAAATACTCGGGAAATCCTATTCAACAATTTGTGGTCATTACATACTGTATCGTCCTGGAAGACAGTATGGCAACTATGGGCTCCATGGTTCTAAATATTGACAGTTCAAAAATACTCTTGCTCTGTTCAGTTGAGAACAGGCCTAGTTCGGGCAGACTATTGCGCTGTTCTGTTCGTTGATTCGCTAGTTTGGTGTTTTCCTTTTACCGAGTCGTTTAGACTTACATATACAATTATTATGGAAATTCGCTTTGTTTTGTTTGTTTTCTGAAAACCTTTATTGAATTTTTCATACTTAAAGCATTACGCTAGACGAAGTTAAGGTATTTTAAGTTTCCATTATTTGGATTCCGGCTACTTCATGTATTGTTTAATTTTCAGTATAAATATTAACAATAAGTTTTAATAATTATTATTATTACTGGAACCTTTTTCGCCCTTCAGCAACTGGTGACTCGGAAGGATGCGACTTGTATTTTTGATAGTATGGGAATGCATATAATGTTGGAAAATAAATTATAGTTACTTCTGTAAAGTAGGAAGAAGTCATGTTTTATGAGCGCTTTTTATTATTTTAGAACGCCTAATTCTACATTCCACAATTTGCTTATCCATTTGTGTGTTGATGTAATGCAATAAAACACTGAATCAGGTATTGATGTTAGGTTTCGGACTGTCTCATAGTCTCATTGAATCCATGGAATTCGTAATTTTTTCATTTAAATACACGGTTTGACATTATTGTCTGGTGTATTATACTTAACGTACTTGATTCTTAATAATAATATGACTTCGTAGTTCGTTGTGATTCTGAATAATATTTTTGCAACGAATTTATTGCCATTGAATTTATCGCGGAACAATGCCACACAGTATTGTTAATACTTCATATTTTGTCTACCGAATATTCACCAATTGAGCTATGGGTTGTCGCCGAAACAATTAGCCCGATTGTAATGAATGAGATTCTTGGATTGCACAACGGCGCCTTTTGCCAATTAGGCGGCCCTTCATTTCGATCAAATGAAATTTGCTTTTTGAAGCAATGTGAATTTTTTTTCCGAAGCCTTATGCTAATCCGCATTTTTTGACCAAATATCGACTTCCTATCCTTACCATAGAAGCCACATTGCCCGGTCCTGCGGAATTTCTTAACATTGTTTGAACGGCGGACAGCATTATTTCATGCAGTCAGGCACTCAAGAGTTCAGGGTTGTAGCACTTTGGTAAAAACTGGATTTTGTAGAGAAAATAATGGAGATTTTTCTGGAAAAGCGGTTTTTTGTTATTATGGGTGCATCTATTTTTAAAATAGGGCTAAAATAAAGAAAACTTTCCCCCATTAATCTCTGTGCTTAAGAAACTCATACACAGCCCCACCGAAGCTTAAGCAATGCAGGCAGAGTAGTAATATTTTTCAAAATCAAGCATCTAACCATAAAGTACGAAAAAATTCGTACACAACAGTTATTTTTAGCATCGAGATTTTGGTTGTACTAAAATTGAATTTTAATAAAAGAAGCCATTAATTAATTATTTAATAATTCTAGAATAATTTTTAAAATGTCTTATACGAATTGGTCCTTATGTAAGTACTGCTAGCGTACTTACATACTTAGCAAGAAAATAAGACATGTCAAAATTTTGGACGTGGCTTTTCCTGTAAATTCAACAACCGGTCTGGCATATGAAAATTTTGTGCTAGAAATGATTTACTTTTGTTCGTATTCAAGCAATTTTATACAATGGCACTGGAAATGGGACTATTTAACGTATAATAACCAAGTATATCATAAAAATATAAAAATAAAATTGTGCGAAATGAAACTTAATCTCATAGTGAAATACCGACCGCAGTAACTACATTGTGTAACAACATCGTGTAGTGTCTCCTCATATTTAGTGTGAATTGGCCGTTATGGTGGATTTTTCTTCATAAAATAAGGAGCACTGGATTGTTTTTTTCCGGCCAGGCATGATGTAACCCGGGCATTCAGAAATTCAGTTATTTAGAACAGTCCCGTTGATTCAGAACATCTGTGATTACTCACAACACTTGGGTAAATGCTATTAGTGAAATACGAATTTACAAGGAATTTATTTTCGCTGGAAACCCTTAATCTTAGATTTAAAAAAATGTTTCTTCCTATAACTTTCGCGCTTATTTTCGCGTAAAGTATTAATGACTAGTTAGTTAAAAGTAATAAATTATTAACATTTTATTGTCTTACATACTCAGCAAGAAAATAAGACATGTCAAAATTTTAGACGTGGCTTTTCCTGTAAATTCAACAAACGGTTGGGCACATGTTAATTTTGTGTAAGAAACTATGTATTTTTGTAAACATTTAAGCAATTTTATAAAATGGCACTGGAAATAGGTACATTTATCGTATAAAAACCACGTATACTATATAAATATAAAATAAAATTAATGCAAGATGAAACTTACTCCCATACTGAGACGTGATGTTTTCCTTTTACCACCGAATGTTAATTGTTCCCAGGCATATTTGAACCTATATTTTATTATGTCTTGCAGGATATGGCTATAGCTCGTAACTGTTGGTCTGGAATAGAATAACAATTAAGGGCCTTCTGCATGTCAGTACTATTGTGAGGTGTTGATTTTCAGGTATTTAATTCATTCATAAAATTAGAATGAAATTGTCGCATCCAACAACTTAAAATTCTCATTCAATTAGAATTCCTTTAAAATACTATAATATTTTATAGTTTTTTATTGGACGTTGTTTTGGAACGAAACAGTTTCTTGTCTCCTCTTGAGTTTTTTAGCAAGAGATAAAAATCTTTGCGCTTTATGGCTAACTATTGTTGCAAAAAAGAGAAATGAAAGGGACAGTAATTATTTTATCAAATATTAAGTGGCCAGAAAAATATTTTGGGGAGATGTTTTTAAGTAATTCCTGCGAACATTTCCCATAGCAAGGTGTGCCCATTTGTGGTAAATATTAATTATTTTGCGGTCAAATTATGCTGCAATTTAAACAAAATGGTATTTAAAAAATCCATTGAAAGCATTAAGATTCTAAATATAGTGTTCATGTATATTATTGAAATGTTTCATACGAATAGCGTAATATTCGATGCTATCGTCTGAGTACCAAACCCCCTATACTTGATGTATTCAAGCGAGTAATAATTGACCTGTTAAAACCTCGTCGAAATCAGCTTTATTAACGTGCGGTGTTAAAGCTGCCAAATATTGACTGGGTGAATAGGACAACGTTCGGACTGTCCTGTACATTTCCCCATGCCTATGCGCTGAAATGGCTCAAAACGTACCTCTTTTCAGCGTAAATTGGTACCAGGCGATTGAATAAACCGCATCCCGCAATGGTCTAGTAACCATAAACTTTACATTTGCCTTGCCAGCTTTCAATAGGACCACGCCGTACGGCGTGACATACCTTTTCTGAAACATACAACCACATGTCACCTGCATTTGTAGCTCACTTCCACGGTGAGTTATAGTGAACCCTCCACACGAAAATATTATTTGCATTAAATTGTAATTCATTACTGATATAACTCTAGCATGTACAAAATTGAGGAGTTGTTGAAGACTCCTTTGTATACGTCACAAGATAGTTAAGCCTTAGGATACTGTCGCAGAATGGTAGCAAGTACATGGGGGTTAAGTCCGAGACGTATGCAATGGGTGTATACTGTGGTTATACGCCCCATAGTGGACTACCTCTGCTTCTTATGGATAAACTCAGTGGGCAGTAAATACTGTTCGGAAATTTTAAATGGCATACAGTATAAAGCTTTGATTTTAAGTACAGAGGGCATCAGGGGCTCTCAACGAGAAGCACTTGAGTGCCTTACAGGGACAATACCCCTAAACATTCATGACATGGGGTGTGCCATCATGGCAAGGAGACGGCTGTTGAGAAATGGCCAGTGGAGCTATGATGGAATAGGGAAGGGACATGCTGGGGCATGTACCAACTTGGCGCGGAACATTCCTGAACTGCAGATGCCAAGTGATAAAACAGGGACATTGGTAACGAGAACATATAACATTGACCTTCGAACCAGGGCTGACTGGGAGGGAAAAGATCTTTCCCTTCGGTTCACTTCAGCGATAAATTGTTACACGGACGGATCCAAATCGGTAGACGGCCGTACAGATAGTGGTGTATACATAAAAGATGCAAGGGACGAAATCATCATCATTATTGTACAGTTCACAGTATTTCAGAGCGAATGTTATGCTGCCCTCCGAGCGGTTTACTGGCTACTGGAGGAAGGCATAACAAATTGGGATATATATATATTTATTCAGACAACAAGAGCATGTTGGAGTCACTTCAACATGGCTTCATACGATCGAATATATTTAAAGAATGTCATGATAAATTGAATAACCTGTCAGAAATGAACCAGTAACTTTAGGGTGGATACCCGGGCATGCAGGATTACAGGGAAATGAAAAGGCTGACGAACTAGCTAGACGATTTACAATGAATGGCAGGATGGGGACTGCAATCGGTCCAGAACCCTACCTGCCCATTGCTGAAGCGGTAGTCAAGCTACGAGTCAAAGCATGGATGAGGGAACAGCATAGGAAACGCTGGAACCTCTTCACTGTTAATTTCAAAAGGAACATTAAAGAACCAATGTATGGGTCGGCATCCATACTAGGAGAAAACAGAATGGCCACTAGCATGCTCACAAACTTGTTTACGGATTTTAATCCGTTAAACAAGCATTTGCATAGAATAGGGAAACTGGGCTCTCCAACCTGCCAGTGTGGGCTAGCAGACGAGACGATGGAGCACTTCATGTGTGAATGCCCATTGTACATCGGCCAGAGACTAGTTTACTTGCATGAGGGAATTTCACACTGGAACACCACCACTGAAGCTCCGCGCAGATCGCTTGTAGCCTATATCATAGCTACAAGAAGGCTGAGCAAGAGCTGACAGTAAAGTGTATAGGGGAGAGTGCAATAAGCCATAGGCTTTCGCGCCTCCGCATGCACGGCCGAGTAGTATGTGGTAAACCTCACGGACCCCACAAATACATACATACATACATACATGTGGGGAATGTGAGTTGTTTTAATTCCATTGGAATTCAAATATCTATTCAGCTTTCAGCTTCGCTCGAAGAGAATCGGAGGTTTTGGAGGACTGTTGAGATTTTTGGTGTTATGCAGGAAGAATATTAAGGGAAGGTGAATAGTAGTATGAAGTTTGTGGTTTTATTTTGATTTAGTTTAAATTGTGTGGGAGTTGGCGTTGGATAATGAGCAAGTTATTTAGTACAAATGGTTCATGTCATGATTGTTTTTTAATCAACGGAATTTATTTTGGGATGATGCAGTGTTGTTTCTTTATT